>JANHZT010003410.1:26695-41287 GCA_032468215.1 Stegonotus admiraltiensis | reverse complement strand
TATCTTGGCTGTGCACCGCCCTGAGTCCAGCTGGAGAAGGGCGGTATATAAATTTAATTAATTAATTAATTAATTAAATAAATATTTGAAATCTTTGTTTACATGTTTTGTTCTGTATGTTTTGTTGTCACTTGTTCTGTTCTGTTCGTACTTTTAAACAAATAAAAATTAAAAAATGCAAAAAAAGGGTAAATGCTGCTTTTATTCTGATATCTTACTGTGAACTAATTAGTTGTGCTATATATTTTTCAATGGATAGAATTGTGTTATCAGAAACCCAAAGGTTTTGACTAAGTATTGAGGAAGACCATAAATGAACGCTAGGAAAAGTTAATGTGGTCAGATTTTGGAGTATATTCAGACAAGAAGGGTGGATACAACCTAGTAGATGACCCTTACTCTGTCAAAGACCTTGGAGTACTCATCTCAAATGATCTAAGTGCCAGAACTCACTATGACAGCATTGCCAAAAAATGATTAAGAGTTGTTAACCTAATCTTGCGTAGCTTCTTCTCTGGTAATATTGGACTGCTAACTAAGGCATACAAAACTTTTGCTAGATCGATTCTGGAATACAGCTCATTTGTCTGGAACCCGTACTGCATATCGGACATTAATACAATTGAACGAGTCTTCTCTTTCACGAGAAGAGTCGTCCACTCCTCTGCTAGCAACAAAATACCTTATGCCACCAGACTTGAAATTTTGGGCTTAGACAACTTAGAACTTCACCATCTTCACTCAGACCTAAGCGTAGTACATAAAATCATCTGTTACAATGTCCTTCTTGTCAATGAATACTTTGGTTTCAACCAAAACTATACAAGAGCTCACAATAGATACAAACTTATGGTAAACTGCGCCAAACTTGATTGCAGAAAATATGACCTCAGTAACAGAGTTGTCAATGCCTGGAATGCACTACCTGTTGTGACCTAGGCTTACTGAGTCATTACAAGACACAATTAGTGACTCTGTGGTTTCTTCCCCAAAACTTTAACCTTAGACTGTCTACTGTCAACCTTACCACATTCCTAAGAGATCTTTAAGGGGCATGCATAAGTGCACCAGCATGTCTACCATGTCCTAATGTTCCCTTTTATTCATATCCATTTCATGTATTCATAATCATGTTTATACTTGTATCTGTTATCTAATACATGCTTGATTAAATAAATAAATAAATAAATAAATAAATAAATAAATAAATAAATAAATAAATAAATATCTTGTCAGCTATTATTCAATCAAGATATTTATTTTTTTAACCCTTACATTTGAAGAATTAAGGTACAGCATCTGCCATCTGAAATGGCACAACCCAAGAAACAAAGCACACCACCATTTAAAAATCACTTTAGTTTCAGTTGCATCTGCTTTTGGCACTGCAGATAAACTAAATTAATTCTATGCTTGTTACTCCTGATCTTGCATCTTAATATAATAAAGGCTATCTATGCCGAACAAAACAAAGGAAATCAGAAGAAAACCAGCCTGAACACCTCGAGTTCTGCTTTCTGCCCTTGGGCTCTATGAATTCTTTAATGCCACTTTTCTCGAGTATACTCTCTGCAATCTTTCCTGATAAATGATATTGTTTTAAAGAACTGACTTTGTGTAGGAAGGAAGAAAATTGATGCCTTTATTCTTTATGTCTCAAGGGCCTCTCTCTTTTTCTCTCTCTTTTCTTTTTAATATTCCTTTTGTTCCAATCTGACAAAACCCAAAAGATGCTAAAGGATAAATAATTTATCTCATATATTTGCCCTGCAAAGCTCTCTCACTTGTTTTTATGTGCAGCATGAAGTATATCTTCTTTTTGTCTTATTGTGTTATTGTTCCCCTTTTTGTGGACTTTTCTATTTTGTTACCAATATTCTCAAATATAGCATATAACTTCCCCTTTAAAGAATTAGAAATAGAAGCTTGTTTCACTGGGACTAATTATAAGAATGTAGTTAGGGATGGGCCCCTTGCCAACAGGTTTTCCTAAATAAAACCTGCATTTTAATACAAATGTGAGTAAATATAGCAATATAAACTGGTCAGTGAGTGAATTCAAGAGAATATGTACAAAGTAATAACTACTTGTAGGCATATGTGGGATATTTGTTAAAAACCATCCCCTTGGGAAAAGCTATAAATGTTAGTGTTTCTTGTAAGTATTATGGAATAATGCTGTAGCTGATATTAAAATTATTAAACTGGTATGCAGCTAGTAATTTTGTCTAACCACAAATTGAAATTATCAACGTGCAATTCAAATTCTTTGAATTTTTAGCTTTTTTTTTTAAGGTTTTAAAAAAAGGATGGGAACAGTAAACAAGACATCCACACTGAATTGCTAATAGAAAGAAGAAAACTTACTTGGTTCTTCCTTTTTTTCTAGAGGCTCATTTCAAGATGGTTATTAGCACCAAAACAACCCAGCAGCCTTGGCAGGATTTCTTTCTTCTAGTGAGGTAACATAAAAATATCCCATTATAAAAAAGCATGACAAAGATACCTACCTAGAGTGGAGGAGAACCTAGGTCCACCTTCCTCCTAGTGATCCAACTTAGTAAGAAGGGAAATATGTATTAGTGTGTGAAACAAGATAGAGAAGAGAGAATGTGAAAGCATATAAATAGCACTTTATGTTGTCAAAGCAAAATAGGGTCTTATTGTTCAGCCATCTAATAAAATATTAATCCAGTAATATTCTCTGTATGTGTGTATCTCTATGTATCTCTCTCTCCCTCTTGAAAGCAGACAAATATATGAGAACAATTGTACATAGGAATTGTGAAAGAGTATTTGGAAAGCTTATTTACTGGTCACACATAGATATATAAAACATTGGCAAGGTATTTTAAGAAAACAGTTCTGAAAGTACTGAAATGCTTTGTATATATTATTTACTGTACTGTGTAAAGGAAAGGGAAAAAAATACCTGTAGTATAAAAATACAATTTTAGTGAAAGCCCATCTTCTAAAAATTAAATGTTATTGGGCCAAAATACAATTAAAGTTATGATAATAGTTAATTTTGGAATGAGAATCATCCCTAAAGAATGCAGATAATTTTGAATTCTGCATATAAAAGCATAAGGAATTACTCTCAATAAATCTAGTAATCAAGAAATTGTTTTTGTGATATTCTAGGGCCTAAATATAGTTTGCTGGGTATACTCACTGATAGATCAGTTCAGTATGTCACTTATAGTAAAGGTTGAAAGATTAAATCTTACTGTACCATTGCCACTATTTGTTAAATAACAGTGTAGAAAATGCATTTATTTCAAGTTTAAATGTACAAATATCCCGGATCCCTCTCTAAGAAAAAAAAATAAAGCAAAGGAATTTTGAAATGCTTAGTTTTGAAGAAAAGATGTAGGGAATATATATTTTAAGTTAAACGTATAAATGTATAAAATAATGCTTAACCATAAGATAATCAGAGAAAACCATCAATAGAGTAAAAAAAAATGTCTAAAGATAATTACCTTTAAAAATGCAAACAATAATAATAGCCAAGTGGTGATACTGTTCTCCAAATTCAACGAGCAAAACAGATTGATTTTTTTTTAAAAAACATGATAAATAAGATTAAAATCCAATTTAGCTGCCCCTGAACCTTAACATCTATTACTGTTGAGAAATGATAGATTACTATGATGTGCAATGGAGGCAAATTCCTCAGATTGACATATTAGCTTCTTGGCAAGAAACTGATCCAGCATGACAAGGCCCTCATTTGTGAGTGACCGACAGGTGAAAGGCAGATGTAAGTTGCCTTTGCTGTTCATCCATTTGGAGAGTTCAGTGTTTTGCTCTTTTCCATTATTTTCTATTTTTTATTGTTTTCCTATTAATATTTTGAATAACACAATAGCTCTTTGTACCGGGCAGAAAAAAATGTGATGATAAATGATATGTACTTTCCCCCTTTAGATGTCTCCTTCATGGCCAATAAAGTGTAAAAGTAATGTCTTATAATGAGCCTGGGGAAATATGTGACACTGATTCTTTCCTTCATGTGCTTTCACACTACACTACAACTTTGGAAAGAGTCTGACACTGTTTTATCCCTGGTTTAAAATATTGTAATTGTATGGCTTGCCTAAGGCATTAAGCTGAGTTGGAAGTACATCCTTAATGCTATCTCCTTCTCAAACCCCTTGGCTGCCTGACAGAGCTTTGTGAATCACATACATTATATCAAAAACTTAATTACCTTGAAAAGCATTATGTATAATGAATCAGAATAAATAATACTTTGTTGCTAGCGTACAATTTCTTATTTCTTTCCTTTAGGTTTAGCAGAAGCCCTAACCTCCGTCTAGGGCATGGATTGCATGGCTAGCTGGTATGCATATCAAAAACACATGACTTAAAGTAGAGTTGTTAAAAGATTAATTCCTCTCACTCTTTTACTCAGCTCTGATTAATAACCACACATCTGTGGTCAGGAGCTTGAATTAATTACCAAGTGGTGAGCTGTACTTTTCAAGGGTTTTTTTTTTTAATCTTCTTCCAAACAGTATTGTAATAGCTAATAGTATTGCATTCGGTAGCTTTTCAAAGGTATCCTAGACATAATAAAACATTACAGAACTTTCAAGCAGAAGGCTTACTTACGTTAGCAAGCTTTAGTCTATAAATAAATATTGAATAAAGCATGAAAATATAAACAGAAAAATACCAGTAAGCAATAAGCTGCGGTAACTACAGTTAAAAGAAAGAACTATAGTGAGAATAATGTCTATTGTTTAACATGATCTAAAATACTTCCTGAATGATGCTTTCTGAATAATCATACATGCTTACCACCTCATGCTCTAAAAAATAAAATCAAAACCATACATCGAAGAGTCAAAATTTATAGCTTTCAAAAGTCACACTGAAGAACCCTGACTAAAAGCATAAATTTTTAGCAGTTGTTGCTTTGCACTGTTATTTAAGCCAAATTGAGATAAAAACAATTTTGCTAAACTAATCCATATTTATAAATTCAGATCAGTTTAATATGGAAAGCAAATTCTAGTCGGTTTAGTTAAGTCAGTATAAAATCCAATATTAAATCATGTGAATCAGCAACAGACTAAGAGCAATTTTAACCACAAAAAAGTTATTAAAGAGCACACAAAGGTTAGAACCTAGGAGCAAGAAATTTTCAACTATAATGCTGGCTTGGAACTAAAGTCTCTGAAGTTAAAGATTAAGTTCCTAACTGCCAAATATCAAGTCCTACTGCTGACAAGTAGGATTCTATTCCCAAGCAATTGCTTCTTTTAAGGGATCTAATCCTAGATAGAGTTTCCTTGGCAGATTCAGACCTGAATACTGAGCTTTTTGTCCTGCAAGTGGGTTTGTGTTGCTAGTTGACACCAGACAGGAGACAGCAGGTTATCTGAGTAGTGTTTTGGTAAAAAATAAGCTGCTAGTATTTAACTTTAAACATGCTGCCAAAATAAATTTCTCTTAAATTTGCAAGATTCATTGGTTACTATACAAATATTAAAAGAGAAATGAAAGTCTGTAGCTGCTTGATCTCTCCCTCTCTCTCTCTCTCTCTCTCTCTCTTTCCCTCCCTCCCTCCTTCCAGAGAGAGACAGAGACACACTCACATATCTTTGTAACAGCCCATCCAATACTGGAACACTGCTATCATATTTTCCCTAGTCCTTCTTTTAATTCATGTTTATATCATTATTAGTATTCGATGACACTTATTAATTGGCTGGTAAAAGGTAAACAAATAATTATAGAGTTATCAAATAAATGCTGCTATTATAGTCATTTTCCACTAATAGAAACAATTTTTGAAATAAGAAATTATGTGATCTGTCTTTAGAGCTGCCTGTCATGGGTCTTCAATAAATGCCAAGTGTATCAATTTCATTCACTATAGTCCGTCATGAATTACGAGTCCTGTTCTGTGCTCCAGTTAAAGCACTGTTTATTATTAAGCAGTTTGAAAAACTGCATAGAAATGTTCCACAAAATGAATGAGAAGTGCAAATGAACGCTGCCCTCTATAGATAATCACACTATATTCATGGAAGTTGACTGTTTAGTGCATCTTTAAAGTGATTGTTGAGGCAGCAGAGCTTGTGCATCATAAATAATTACAAGTTTCCAATATAAGCTTGATACATCTTATAAATATCAAGTAGAAACTTTATACTGCTTACTATTTGTAAGATAAGTGTGTAATAAAATTGTAAAGCATCCAGAAAATTAAGTAGAAAAATGAAATCCTTCACAATCAAGATAAATTTCTAGAAAGTAAAAGACTAACTTTGGTACACTATTTTGTGTCAGTGTAGTGAATGGTTACATTAAATTTTATTTTCTCCTCCAATCAGGAATTTAGGTAATGTGTATTACACTAAGAAGTGCAATAGAAATTCCTTAATAAAATAATAAATCTTCCTTATTGAATTTATTTCATAAGATGTCATTTATAAAGATTAGTTTAAATTACTGGCTTGTACAGACTATTTTAATGTGTCAGTGGAGTTCTTTGAAATAACTGTAACTAAAAGTTATGTGGTTGATTTTTCAGAGATTCTTATAGTGCACAAGACCAAAACAAAAAACAAAAAACCTGACTACTGAGTGCTACACAATGGGATGAGCTCTCATTATTTGCCCCAGCTCCTGCCCACATAGCAGTTCGAAAGTATGCAAATGCGAGTAGATAGATAGGTCCCACTTTGGTGGGAAGCTAACAGTGTTCCATGTGCCTTGGCATATAGTCATGTTGGCCACATGATCACAGAAGTGTTTTTGACAACACTATTTCCCTCAGCTAAGAAATTATTAGATGGAGATATCTAAATATATCTAAATATAATTTTCTATATTCCAATATCACAGACTTCTCTAGAAATTGAGAGAGAGAGAGAGAGAGAGAGAGAGAGAGAGAGGGAGAGAGAGAGAGAGAGAGTGGGTGAGAGGGAGAGAGAGGAGTGAAAGTGAGAGGTACAGAGAGATGTACTATATATGTTCACCATGGAGGCTAACTATCTTCAGAAAGGTGAGATTTTTAAAACTACATTTCTATCCAAACATGCACACTCACACATATGTGCTTATATGTGCACACATATACACTCACAAAAATCAGTATAAATTAAAATGTGTATTTTTTTCTATCTATTGTAGAATTTATTTCTTCCCTAAGAATTTCTTTGGATAAATGCCATATCAGCTTTCAGCTATTTAGATTTTTTTTTATGACTGTGCTTTTTTTCCTGAGATGTACTATATTTATTCATACAAAATGACATGTCACAATATTATAATGATTATCCTGTAGTTTTATCCATGGTCCATAATACCATCTGCTACAAAGCTAGTCTTCTCATTGCATGTGCACCATCTGGAACACCATCTATCTATATTCTAATTACTGTACAGATGAGATTTCTGTTACTACAGAAACACCATATTGACTGTATCCTTCACTGATTGTTTAATTTATAAAAAATATAATAGTGTACAACAGAAATAGATTGTTGGCATCTTTAATGATTTTTAAGTGCTACATTTTTATTGCTCCCTGTTTTCCCCCCAATATATTTCACATCGAAAGTCCTTTGTCATAAAGATGGATATAAGCATTACCAAGCATTTCCATTCATATTGTTCTTTCCCCATCCCTATATCTATTTTCAACTCTTTGGGGCTGAAAATAAAGGAAATATGTTACGGGATAACTTTCACCTTTTCAATTTTGCTACTGTAATGATTTTTCACAATCATTGTAATGTCTAATAATAAGAACTGGTTCAAAAATATAATCCAGTGAATGGTTTTGAGTAGTGAATAAAGAGAAAAGCACATTCAGCACCATCTGAGTATACCAGTCAAATTTTGGGTTTCCCCTCCTTTTTCCTCTTCCACTGTGTACTATAGCTTTTCTCTGTCCCCTTGGACTTGGGAATCATAAGAATGGCATCTAATAATTTATGCTGGGTTTTGCAGTTTGACTGTCATAAATAGCTCCAAATGTAGCAATTCCAATTCATTTTAAGCCTTACGGTATTTGCATACTGAAAAATTATAATTCTGTTATGGTCTCTATTTGCAAATCTTTGTATTTTGTTATCTTTTTCAATCCCTTGCCTTCAACATTACTGTCTGTTGGAAAGACCACACTAATAAACAAAATACAATTCTCTTTAAGGACAGTAATATCAGGTGTCAATCACATTAAATTTTATAAAACTGATTTTTTTGTGACATTTTCAATAATTTTATCTACATTTTCACATTTCTGCTAATTCTTATTGACTATCAATCTGTACATTTTACATAAATGCCAGTATAATATCTTTCCAATGCAATCATGCAATTCTTCTTGTGACTTTGCTACATCTAGTTATTATGTAGCTAAGGTATTTCAAGCCTTATCTCAGTACAATTGACATTTATTATCCAAAATAACATTTTCTTTTATTTTTATGACATTTGGGGGTAGCACTCATTCTTGGACAACAAAAAGCATTCCTCTATTTTCTTTTATGATATATCTTTCTTAAGCCATTGCATGTTTGGATGTTTACTGATTTGATCTCTCAAAATGTGCCCATGAGAGGGTATTTTTACTCTCTCTCTACAGTTTTCTAATCTCATTTCTAGCTGTTACTTTCATAATCATTTTTAGATTCCATTTTGGGAAATGGATATTCTTTCATTCAATAACTTTTTTTACTTCCCTCGATGTAATAATTTAGTGCTCATTTTTCATCTTCTACAGGTTGTTTTACCTCTAAAACTCCATACTTTCCAGTCTTTTTTTTTATATACCACTCTGAGGGTGTATTCATAGTTATTGAATTTCTGATTTATCAGTCAAGGTAATCAAGATCCACCTGAGATTAGTTGACTATTTCTTCAGTGTGCTGAATTGGACAATATTAATAAATTGATTGATCTGAAAGTATTCCCACCAGGTTTACCTTATATTTTTCTTACAGTATTCTGAGCTTATCTTTCTTTTTGGTTGTGGAAAATAACAGATGTTTCCAAGATTCTAAAATATTTATTAATTTGCTTAGGTACTAACTGTCTGCTTTTCAAGATAGTCCAGATTATGAATGCTAATGCTACTTTTATTATTAGGTTATAGTAACAGAATTCTGGAAGTCTGGATGTGCCTCTTTCTCTCCTGCTTTTTCATTCCAGAGAACTAAGATGGGTCAGGTCTGAGATGTTTATTCAAGTTGCGCTCCTGCTTTGGTCTCAGATTTTATTTATCAGATCATTGTCTAGGCTGTGTCTCCTCATTCTGTCTCTCAGGGTTATTCTCTCAGGGTTATTCTCACAGTCCATTACATAAATCTTTAGTAACTGTCATGTCAGTAAGAAATGAATGATTTTCATTTTCTTTATTTGAATTAAGTGCACATTTACTAAGTCAAATTATATTGCAATATCACTGCTAAATATCTGAACAGAATTTTGTAATTATTCCAATTGGCATTTATGTCAATGGGACAGGGTTTTTTTTAAATTTTGCTTGAAAATTAGTAGACATATTTTGCCTTCTTAAAAGCATTATCTTCAAATGGAATAATAAAGGCGATAAGTCAACTTTAAACATTCTTCTTTTTATCCTGATTTATAGTTTTCACCAGGACATGATGGCTCAGCAGTTAAAGACACTGAGCTATCAAGTGGAGACTTGACAGCCCGGGTTTGAGGCCCAAGCTCCACACAATCCAGTGAGCTCCTGTTACTTGCACCATTTCCTGCCCACCTAGCAGTAATAAGTATCACTTCAGTGGGAAGGCAACAGGATTCTGCACCCTTTGCACCCGTGGCCACATGACCACGGAAATTGTCTTTGGACAATGCTGGCTCCCTTGGCCAAGAAACAGAGACCAAGTCCTAGAATCAGACATGACTTACATGGAAACCTTTTCTGTTCATCATCATTAAGTGTTAATTTTTATTTTCTATGTTTTTATTATTGTTTCTACATAACCTCAGATATAATGCTTTATATCAACAACTTCTGTAATTTTCATGTTATTTGAAGGTTGAATGCTTTCTTGTAATAATTCTAAGCCATACATAAATCCACTTTAGTTCGACTTTTTAAAAGATTGCTTTATCAATAAGTAATTCATTCCTCATGCATTTTTGTAGTTTTGTTTTTCACTATTTTTAATTTTGCAGAAAAGTCATTATTATACTTGTAAGGATTGTTAACAGTAGGAAAACATGCTTTTGGTTTTGTAGTTATGAAATATGGATCCTTTTTATTTATCTTTCATTATTTTTTTAAAATTTTAATTTATATGTCGCCCTTCTCTGGAGACTCAGGGCGGCTTACAATGCATTAAGCAATAGCCTTCATACTTTTATATATTTTATACAAAGTCAGCTTATTGCCCCCACAAACCGGGTCCTCATTTTACCTACCTTTGAAAGGATGGAAGGCTGAGTCAACCTTGACTCTCACCTTGAAGGCTGGTGAGAATTGAACTCACAGTAATTGCAGGCAGCTGGAAATTAAATACTGCCTTAGTAAGAGCATTAGTCTCCTACACAATTCAGGCTCTTGTTTTATTAATAAAAGCTCCTTCTAGTTGTCACCCAGTATTAATTTCTTACATTTTTAATGCAATATTAAACTGACCATAGCTAAATGTATATGGAGATTCTCAGTCATCCAGGTCATGGTTGTTCCAAAGGTGCTTTTTTCAAAAGACAACTGGGCTTTCCTTGAAAGGAAAAACAAGTTTTCCTTTACGAAAAAAAACTAAGTACACTTACCTTTTGAAAAAGCACCTTTGGGAGTAAACTGACCAGCTATCCAATAATATAGGATAGTTACATATTTAAGTCAAATCTATGCAATTTATGAATCCCATGTACAATCTGGTGTTTGATTTGGTTCGACTCTTTCCAAACCATTTTTCTATTACAGTTAAATTTTCCATAGAAATATTGTAATTCCAATTCCTTTTTTTAGAATAAATCTACTTGGTCTCTTATAATTTTCTGTATTCCAATATCACAGTCCTCTCTAGAAATACAAATTTTCTTCATTATTACTTTCACAATATTGTTTTCACATGGAACTGATATTCCTGTAGAACTGATGCTGATTTGTTCTAAACTGCAAATGTTATTTGTAGTGGCTTATATGACCATCTCACCACTTCATTTTTCCTGATAATGTTACAATCAGGAATTATTGAACATCAGTTTTGGCTTTGGTTCTGATATTATGTTGCTTTTAAAGTCCAGTTTCTGTTATTCATTTTGCAGTTTTCTTAGGTTTATTGTTTTCAGATTGTTCAGATCTGCCCAATTTTTTCTCCTTCTTGATTCTAAGTGAATTTTCCATTTAGTTTTGCCTTTTAAAAATGTTCTTCTGTTCCTTAGCTATGTTTATTAAAATTTAGCAGCATAATATATATGTTGGCTTGTTTTACTAAATGCTCATGTTGAAATACACTGTAGTACTTTGTCTATGTCCTAAAGAATTTCAAATAAGCCTCTACTATTCATTTGATTAAAGATGGGTCTCATTATTACTGTCAATTCCAATAGGTTTTTAATGACTTTTTCAATCAATTTTTGCCTTTTAGTTAGTTCTGGTCGCTCATCTTTACTAATTGCTGCATTTGCTTTCCTACAAACATTTTCTTGCAAGCCTTGACTCTTTGTTACTGTTTCCATCCAAAGATCAAAAGATCCTGTATCATGTATTTACAAGCATTCAGATTTTTCTTGTTGCCCATTGTATTGATGTTTGCTGATGAGGAGGAGGATAATAATTACCGTATGTTTGCTGCTGCTGCTGTTAATGATGGTGATGATGGTTCATTAACATTTAAATATATGTACATACAACCAAGCATATAACCATTTTTTTATTAGCTTGTGTGTGTGTAAACATATATCAGGGGTGAAATGTGAAATTTGTTACTACCGGTTCTGTGATTGTGGTTTGGTGGTGGGGTTAATATGACTGGGTGGGCATGGCCAACTTTAAAAAAAAAAAACTTTTCAAAGCATTTTTTCTACAACCTCTTCAGGTGAAGAGGTTGCAAAAAATACTTTGAAAAGCCTCTGCCAATCAGGCAACTCAGCTGGGATCGTCAGAGGCTTTTCAAAGCACTTTTTTAACCACCTCTTTGGCTGAAGACGATGCAGAAAAAAATGCTTTGAAAGCATCTAATGATCCCAGCTGACCCGCACGATCATTAGAGGCTTTCCTTAAAAACTTTTAAAAGGATTTTTTTGGCGGAAGAGGTTGTAGAAAAAACGCTTTTAAAAGTAAAAAAAAAAAGCCTCTGATGATTGTGCGGTTCAGCTGGGCATGGTGGTGGTGGGGGGGCACAGGAATTTTTGCTACCGGTTCTCCAAACTATCCGCCGCCATTGCTACTAGATCGGGCGATCCGGTCCGAACTGGGAGCATTTCACCCCTGATAGATAGATAGATAGATAGATAGATAGATAGATAGATATACACATCTATACATACACGTGTGTGTGTGTGTGTGTGCAGTCAGTAAATCCAATATATATATTTTTTTAAAAAAGCAACATGCTATTCATGTGAACATTCCATAATGGATCTATTGTACAAGAAAAAAATTAACTTCAGTTCATTCCATCTCCACCACCCCCCTCTCTCACACACACATACCACTGCTTAGAAGTCTGAATTATCATTTCTAATTTATATTCACAAGGTTAACCATAATAAGTTCACAATGGTGGCAACAAGAGCCACAAGCCAAAGGCAGTCTTTGGCTGTCCATATTTGTAAATCCTTATGTCAGTCCTTTTATGCCTTTCTAAACACTGAGATAATAAAAGAAGAAAAAAACAAACAAACAATTCGAAATATTTCATGTAAGATTTTGCTTGGATATTGATTGGAAGGCAAATTCAAGTGTAAAAGATCAATAATTAATTTATTGCTAGAATAGCAAAATAGAATATCCATATTGTTAGATATTTGTGGTAGGAAAATCAGGAAATGTCAAGAATGACTGGAACTCCACTTTATTGACATACAGTACTGATGTAAGTATATGTCTGTTTCTATATGGTTATATTAACAGAATCTTCAAATCCCATGTTTTGCCTTCCTCCCTCTTATAACACAAGGAATTAAGGTGTAGCCAGTGTAAAACTCTTTCTGGTGCTTATTTGTTCCTTAGGCTTATAACATGTTTTGGTAGCTGTCAGCACATAGTTTCTCCAACATTATTTCTGTGGCTCGCTACAACTGTGGAGTGGCAGAACATCATAGGACTGCATGCCTTGCTGGCAAAAAAATAAGGAAAAAGAAACATGCACAAGATTGGCAATCCATTATAGAGAGCAGCAACTAAAGCATCAGTGACACTACACTATAAGAATTCATTAAGTGTTATCTGATATCAGTTGTCTGAGCTGGAATATACTATGTCAGAGTGACCTGCATAGAGAACTGCACTTTTTGCAAGTGTCCCAGTTATATTTTTCCCTTAGAATAAGAATGAATGATGTAAGATGGTACAATATATAAGTCCATTATTGTGACCTATTTTCAAGTTGATCTAAATGATAAATGATTAAAATGATAGAAAGATAATGGTACCATTTCTGATCAATATAAAAATAGTCACTTCTGGCAAGAGATTTTGTTCTTTACACTATTCCATGCTTTCTATTTTTTTCCACTTATTGATTTTTCTTTCTGTCTCTTTTCTTTCTTTCTGTTGCTCCAGTTGAGAGAAATGAAAGGATCTTTTACTCACTGAACTGGATTGATGGTTAGGAGCTATCACGACACAAGGTTTAAAATCTTAAGAACGTTTATGACACATACTGCAGAAGCCTAGAATTACTACTTCATTTCTCCAATGTATTTTAATATTAAATTTCTGGCATATTTAATGTTATTCTTAAATATTTAAGATGAATTTACACAACTCTGTCCTTTCTCAGTATTAATTTCTAAACTAATTATTCAGTATCAAAGAGCTACTGATCCATTTCAGGTAATACCATCTTGTCTCTGTAGTTGTGCATCACTTTCTGACTCACTGAGTAGCAATGGGGCAAATTCAGATTCAGAGAACATGAAATCAGTCCTTGCTCTACTCTTTAGCAAGCAATAAAGCTAACTTCTAGACATTAGTGCCTTCTAACAGACATCTTCATATGCATTAATGTTGAAATTAAAGCAATGTATAAGATCATGAGAATGAGTTTGTAAATTGCTGATCTGATAAAACAGAAACTTTAGAGAATAAGTGATGGGTGCTGCCTTTTATCTCTTTCATGCATGAAAAACTCCTTACAAATTAAAACTTAACATATTGAGGGTTATTAAACTGGGGTTTTAACTGAATGGTTTTTCATAAATCGCGAAGAACCAAATTATACAGTTTTCTTTGCTAATTTTCATTCATTGAAAGAATACTTGAACGCTGTGTTCATCATGCATCTCATAAAGATATCAGTAATCTTCCATACATGCATATATAGTGATATGTATCTGCATACACATACACACACATACTTAAATACTGTCCAAGTAACAAAGAACATTAAGTAGAACCTTCCTTCCCTCCCTCCCTCCCTC
>JANHZT010003410.1:0-12880 GCA_032468215.1 Stegonotus admiraltiensis | reverse complement strand
AGCAAAAATAATAATTCAATGTTCACTTTATATTGAGCAACAAATTCCCGAGTTTTCATTTTTATAATTATGATGCTTCATCTGTTGGGTTAGGGGTGAAATTAATGTTACATTAATCATAGATAATCCAAAATTGTTATTACAATTCAGGGAATGGCAATTTGTTGACATGGCTCTCATTACTTCGTTGAATAGCATTTTTTTACCCAAATCTTTCTGACAGTATTACCAAAATTTAATGACAAATCACTGAACATTGATGGTGTGATTTTCTACTATTTTTATGCAAAAGCATTGTTGTAGGGTTGAAATTCACCTTATTAAATTGCCATGAAACCACTACATCACTTCTAAGAAGTATGTGTGTGGGAGGAGAGAAGGACGACCTTAAAAATACTGATCCCATTCATTTTGACCTCACCATTCCAATTTTGTTTAGTTGACCATTCACTATTGCCTTTGGTAGAATTACTTCTAAAACACCAGTGCGGCCAACGTCAACTTGTCAGCTTCTCCAATATAAGCTAACAAAACAGAATGCAGCACAGGCTTCTCCCTTTGTTTTCAGAATTCCTAGTGATATTCATCCATGTCCTGGCACAATGCTTTTGTCTCGGTTCCACTTAGTCATGGTGATGCTGCCAAAGCATTTGCTTACTTGGCATGGATGGGTTTCACAAGCAGCACCATGAAAATATAGCCACTGCATTTAAATATGCCACCCTGCTTATTATAACATATCAGTGTTCATTTATTTAAATTCTACCAAAAAATTAGTATAGAAAGCAGATACTAGTAAGATAGCCATAAATTATATTTTTGTAAAGCACTTATCTTTTTGAAAGATTCTCTGTCACGACTGGACTTTACTTAAAGGAGGTTTTTCTCATCAAATCAAGTCCAGTTTAAAGATAAAGCACAATCAAAATGCAGAAGTTTTATCAAATAAGAATTTATGTATAATTGACTGAATAAGTGCATTCGTCATCTCATTCCACTTGTTATTAAGGCAGAGGGGGGGGGTTTGTTTAAACTAGGGGCAAAAGCTGGTTCAATCTCACTGGATAGAGAGACTTAGATAGAGTTGGAACTGCTTAGTACTTAGATGGGAGACTATCAAGAAATGTCAAGGGTCTAGGCTTGACTGGGGAATTGAGAAAAACACTATTCTGAAATAAAGCAATGACAAATCCTAACTCTACTTTACCAAGAAAAGTATAAGACTGTATCATGAAAACCATTGGGGTTCAAGCTCAATTTGAAAGAGAGATTTTATTCTATTTTTAGTGAACTGTAATGATTTACTTTTCTAAATTTTAAACTTGTGCAGGAACATTGATGTATATTATACAAGTCTGTTATGTATCTTCAGTCAAAGATATACAAAATAACTTTGGCTTGAGCAGTTTATTAAATATTGATTTTTAATTTTGCATTGAAGTTTGTATGACATATGTGCATTAAAAAGCTGTCTGCAAATCTTAAGATTTGTTTTCAGAATCTGAAAGGAAAAACAAATATGGCATAATAAGACCAGGATACACAAAAATGAAAGTTCCAGGAATCTTTATGTCAAATTCTTATTTCACATGTTTGTGGTTTAAATGATTTTAATATCTTTAGTGTCCCATTCTCTGTTTTTCTCATTATTTCTCTTTTACACAATCTTATTTTTTTAAAAAGACAGGCAAAAATAGGGAAGTATTCTTTGGGAAGTATAAAAGTATGATGAAAAGGAAAATGAGTATTAATTATGATAAAATTAATAAAATTAATTTTAAATTGTTGAATTTTTATCCTTTGTAAGCCGCCCTGAGTCCTTCAGGAGAAGTGAGGCATATAAATTGCATAAATAAATAAATAAAAACTTTATTGTCATTAAAAGTTTAGATTCTAAATGCTAGATGCATTTTATTGTCCATCCAACTGTTCCAACAGATTGCCTTTGTGAGCCTGCTAGGGGAAGAAAAAGGTATGATCTGGATATTTGTTAAGTAGGATTTTGGTTTAATGATCCATTAATTAAGGTAATGTTGTTCTATGAAATCAAATTGCATTCTGATAAAATGCCATGAACTGGCTGAACAGTTCCCAGTAGAACCTTTAAAGGTAAACTAAACAACTGAACAAAGATAGAGCTGTAAATGAAAAATCTTTTAAAAGAACAGAAGGTAAGAAATATCAAGCGGGGAAAGCATTTTTGACAGTAATTGTAAATATTAGGTCATCTATTAGTCAGGCTATGACTAATAGCCTAAACTGAAATCATGCACTTTTCATTTTGTCCATGGGCTAGTAATAAGAAGTTTAAACCACTAATTTGCACTTTTTTATGCATTTGCCTAGAAGTAAGGCACACAGAGTTAAAAGATATTTAATTCTAGATATACAAATAGTTTCAAATAGGGCAAGAAAAGTAAACATAAAACTACACAAGTATCAAGCTTATTAAAAATAGGTACATATGTTAAAAGATTTGACAGATATTATTGATGATGATAAACGATCCCTGGATGTGTTTATTCAAAAGTTAAAGAGAGGAAAAGGTAAAGGGAGGAATCACCTGTCAGATTCACATACATTAATCTAAATAAGCATCTGAAAAAAAAACTACTATATTGATCAATTCAGGCATTATATGAAGCATTACCTTGGATGTAAGGAACAATATAAAATCAAGACATTGAAAGATGAAAATACTGCCTGCAAAATGGCTTTTCAGGTCACTGATGAAAATACTTCAGAACCATAAATGTGACCTTGTCAGATTGTGTGAAACTGAATAAGCGTAACAACACATTATAGCCCTCGCCAGTTTCTATTTGCACATAAGAAGGAGGTGAAGTATGAGTGCTAATGTGATCATATTCTGAGAATAGTGCCATTAAAATACATGGGATTTTCTTTAGACAAATGTAAAGGTAAATCCAATTTTTAAGAAAGGAGTTGAAAATCCAATAATCATCTCAATGTTTACACATAGACAAGTGATAAACTAAGGAATAGTATAAAACTAATCACAAATGAAGCAGATGAGATAATGCTATTATAGTCTTCAGTGTAAAGGAAGTTAGAAAGAACTTGAAAGTATGTCAAATATAATGAGGGTTATCAGCTAATTTATACTTTATTCTACTTAAGGAATATAGAAGCCAACAATAATTCTTTGATTCAACTGATATCTGAAAGATACAAATTGTGTGGGTTTGGTTCACCATATACAAATCCTCAAAGTCCTGCTTACACAAAAGTAATGTGGAGTGTAAAATTAAGCAATAGAATTAAGAATCAAGAATGCATATTAAAATTTGGCGCAAACAGGCAGGGTGTGACAGAAATAAGAAAACTAACCTGGGTGCTAATGGTCTCATATGGTTATATGGAAAAAATATAAAATATATAAAATAAAATATATAAAATATATTTTATAGCATAAAATAGTGCTAATTGGATCTTCCAAAAGTGTAATGGTATATGTGAAAGATCTTATGAGATGCCTAATAAGCAGGTAAGACAACAGCATAACCTGCAGTTAGATAGTACGTAGGGCAAGAGACCCTCCCTAATTTTTCGGCTATTAGTGAGACAAGGGGGCAGAATGATTCTTTCAGACTTGAATGACTCTTTCAGATTTTGATAATGTAACTTTACAATACAGAATGTGAACATAATGAAGAAACTGGTAAAGAAGCCAACAGTAAACAGCCCAACCAAAGAATCTCTGACAGGGCATGCCACTAGAAAATGAATGACATCAAACCACACTCCTTACTAGCACTGATGATATTACCTAGTTTGGAGGATGAAATGTCTGCAAGAAAACAAGCAAGCTCAGAGAGCACCAAGAACCCCTCATTTCAATCCTGAACTACAAATATTCTCCTTTATCAGTAGAATGTGTTTATCTGTTCCCTAGAAAGCATCTCTTTTCCCTTTCTTCCAAACTATTTCCTTCATGCCATTTCAAAAAGCTACTATAAATAGTTTATAGAAATTTAGGGAAATTATAAGAAATATCTTGGGGTATGGAAATAAAAGAAAATCAGACATAAAGTTTAAGTAAAACATACTATTTCTAAGAGATAGAGGAGAGAAAACAGATTACTTTCTGAGTCTTTTGTCCAGATGTGTTTTCAGATCCTTCATCCTGAGGGGACAGAAGCAGCTTGATGTATCAAGGAGTCAGGCTTTTGAATTGGTAGCTTGGCTTAGATAAATAGAATGCCCAAATATCTCACCAATTTGGAAATAACCAGCCTGGATCCAATCAAGTCTGGGTAGAAATAAACAGATGTTCAAGGTTGAACCAGAAGAATGGATCAAAGAAGCAGGAAGAGATGGAGACGGAGACAGAGAGAGAGGGAGAGAGGGGGGGAGAGGGAGGAGGAGAGGGGGAGAGAGAGCGCTAAGGAAGACCTTTGCAAATATAGCTGTTGCTTTGGGCATTTGGCAAGGGAAAGGAAGAATCAGTTTGGTTAATTTTTAATATGTATGTATGTATACTACCGTCCTGTCAGACGACTGCTCAATATGCTAGTATGAAGCTCTGCAGGTCACAAAGAGATACATTTCCTTAAAAATATTGTTTCTGTATTATTTTATTTTATTTCTCTATTATTTTTATATCATTGGAAGCATGAGGGGAAAATAATCTTAAAACCCCAATCTTCTGATTGAAGACATGATACTAGTTTTGTTTAAATAAATTGTAAAGTTTCTGGAAAGGATCATGCTTGAAACATCTCTAGGGAGATAGCAGCTCAAACCAGAATTGTTTCTGTGTTAAAACAGGAACTGCACAAAGCAAGAGATTATTCCCAGTGTTCCGAATCATCCATTCTAAACTTCATTCTAAATGTGCTGCTCCAGTCAAGCACAGTTCCAACCTCTTGTATGCTGCTCACAGCTCAAAGGAAAAAGAAAATAAAAACTAGTGCTTTTTATTATATTCATGGTTTCTTTCTATTCCCTTGCTTTCAGAACTGACTTGTAAAACTGTTAAGCGTGTTTTTGACAGATTATTCCCAAACTATCATACCGGTACGAGTCCAAATGACCTATTTTCTCAATGTGCATATAGATTTACCTCAAAGAATGTAAAGAATGAACTACTTTTTTTAACAAGGGCCTTAATAAAACAAAGGGAATACAGGTATGTTAAATCTCCCCTAACACACGATGTATGCAAGATAGATAACAATAGCAACGATTCACAAGTAAAATATCTGGCTGAAAACAATGCTAATTAGCTAAACCTTTGACAATTTTCTATCCAATGCCAATAGAGATATTTCAAATAATAATAAAAAACTTATGCAAAAGACAAATGCCCAGATTATCAAGGATTCTACTCAGTAGCAAGTCAAAGAGAGGTAAAGTTGGAGGTGGGAGATCAATCTAATAGTTGAATAGGTCACAACAGGTATAACAAATGATAAGAGAAAGGTCTAAATAAATGCCATTTAATTTATAAAATTGTGGCCATCAGAAAATATTTCCTGCCTTACCAATGTTTCCTTTACAAAGGTAATACTGGAGAAGCTTTAATATTCCTAGCTTGTTCAGATAGTTACAGTTAGAGGGCAGTTAGAGGGCAGACAAGAGTTTCTTCTGGCTGTGTCGTGTACAATTTTGGACTCAAATACATTTATTTTGAAATAAGATTTTGTGGAATATATTCCATTTTATGGAATGCATGAAGTGATTTATTACAAACAGTAGGTATTAATGCAGTATATACTGAGTAGATTGAATAGGTATTAGTTCATAGAATATCTTGACTTTTTGCTTCTGCTGATTTTTAAAGTAAGCTCCAAATGCCAAGTAACACACAAGCTATTGTGAATTTGCTACATTCCTCTGATACCCCTTTCTTTCTTTTTTCCTTTCTTCTTTATGCGCTTTCTATTCTTCATTGTTTTTGAGTTTGTTCGTTTTTTATATTTTTAATTGTAATGCTTAATACATTTATTATTTTTTAAAAATATACCAGGTAAAATGAGTATAGAAAACAACCCGAGAACTGTTCTGGGATTTGAATCCATTATTTTTTTTTCTCTAGCTTATTCATGAATTTAAAACAAACCCCCCCAAAATAAAAAAAATTGGCAGATCTTTCTTCAGAAGTTACATTTAAATAAATAAAATCCCCAAAATACTTTTGAATGAAAATGTGCAGAGAATATAAGGTGCTAGGTACAAATGTGATTAATACTGTACTATCTTTTACTTTAGCACACCTATTGGATGATTAAATATTAAAACAATCTGAATGTTTTATCACCCCTAAAGCTTAATAAGTTTCATTCTAGATATTAATGAAATATTGTACATAATATTGTACTCAAGTTCATTCATCATACTGAGATTAATAATCAATGTATCAGTTGCAAGAGAAAATAAAGTATATTTTATTTCAATACACCTATAATTGTTATTATATAACCATAATTATTATCTTTTTGAAAAAGAAACCCAGAGGTATTTCATATTAAAAATATAGTCAAAAGCTTAATAAAAATCTTAGAAAAGACACCCAATCAAATGCTTACAATCTAACCAGGCAGTTTTATATCCTTAAGGGTTTATTTTATGTTAAGACCAAATATTTTCTCAAAACAATTATACAGGGTATATTGGACTCCCCAAAGAATGTATTTGAAAGAAAGGACATCAAATTTCCTTGTTGGAGATATTAAAAAATGAAATGAATATTCATATTATCATCTGGAATCTTTATGGAATAACTCTTTATTGTATAAAAGTAGATTTCTACGCTTTCTAGATGCAATCAACTCTTTATCAGTTTTTCCACTCACAATTCATTTTCATTTCTTAGCTACCACCTAGTGGCCCTTGGACTTTTGCCTTAATCTTTTTTTCCATCTGACCCATTGGACTGATTTCCTTCAGGACTTGAACTTACTTGTTAATTCATCTATCATGTATCCAAACTGTTCAGTTGTGTATGCCAGTGGGACATACATCCCTTTGCTTCTTACTTATGAATAATAGTAAATTAATAGTAAATAATTTTTCTGTTTATAAAATTTTTATCTCATATTTAATTCTGTCTTAAGCTACCTGACTTACCGTATTTTTTGGAGTACAAGACACACCGGAGTATAAGATGCAGATTAGTTTTTGGGGAGGAAAATAGGAAAAAAAAATATGCCTACCAGGTATTCATCTGGCTAGGGTCCTTAGTCTGGTCAGCTTCAGCACATTAGTTTGCTGGCTTTTATCCCCTACTTGGGGATAAAAAACAGCTTCTAAAGCACAACTGATCTTTGGAGAGAGAAGCAATGAGAAAAGTAGGCAAACCACAGAGATCGCTTCACTTGCTAGTGCCTCTCAGGGCTGAAAGAAAGCTTCACAGCTGAGAGTCGGAGGGAGCAGGCAAAGCGCTTCACTGCTAGCACCTAGGCTGAAAAAAAGCTTCAAGCTGAGAGTCAGAAGGAGCAGGCAAAGTGCTAGCAGTTTCACTTCACTGCTAGTGCCTTGTTATGGCTGAAAAAAAGCTTCACAGTGGAGAGTCGGAGGAGGCAGGCAAAGCATAGCAAAGCATAGATCACGTTACTTGCAAGCGCCTCGTTAGGTCTGAAAATAGCTACATTTGGAGTATAAGACGCACCCAAATTTTCAGCCTCTTTTAGGAGGGAAAAAAGTATACTCTAAAAAATATGGCATTTATTATATTTTATCCCTCTTTATTACTTTTATAGATGGTGAATGTACATAATACTCCTTCCTCCTATTCACCCACAACAACAACATTGTGAGGTAGGTTGGGCTGAGATAGACAATGACTGTCCTAAAGTTACCCAGTGGACTTTCATTCCTAAGGCAGGACTAGAACTCAGAGTCTCCTGTTTCTAGGCCAACACTGTCACCACTACACCAAATTGGCTCTGTGACTAATCCCTCTCTTTAAATCTAATTTCCTTTCTTCCTAATATTCAAGTAATTTTGTTACTTTAATCTCTTACTTACTCTTACTCTTTTTTTAGGTTGCTTCATTTAGCTAATAATCTCCTTTCTTCTTCCAAGCCATTTCATTTAGGCTTGCTCTCTTTGGATCAGACCCGCTTACATGAGGAGATTTCTTAGGTCTCTTCCTTGCCCTTTGATTAATGTACATTCATTGCACCCAGTGTTGCATTTGTGTGTTATTTTGCACTTTATTTATATATGTATATTCAAATTCTAGATTTCTCTTTCTCATCTCCAGGGCGATCTTCCCCTTTTGATTTCTTAAGGAATCCCATTTGCCTACTAAGCTATTCTTTAGCCAGTGTTCCACTTAACTTGCTTTTCCCTCTCCTTTCTCTTTACCTTTACATCCTCTTTCTTCTTCCTATATTACACATCTTGGGCACCCAGATTCTTAGTACATAAGTTATTTATTTTCTCCTTATAGAAAACATTTTCCCAACCACATAAATCACAGATACACAGTAATTTTTCCTTCTCCTTTTCATGAATAAAATATTGCTATAATAACAATTTAAATCCAGCCTGTGCTTCCAACAACTGCAGTAAATTTGTGGACAACCTAAAAGGTAGCTCATGGCCTAGTATGCTGAGAAATATATATATTATAATAGGCTTAACAGTAAGGTAATCAGAGCAGTTGCTAGGTGCTGTAATGGAAAGCTCCAACTAAGTGAGAAATCTGACATTAGCAAATGCAATAAACATACAGAGATGCACATGGAGGTAATCCTAATATTTGTAAAGCAAAAGAAATAGGAACTATATTGCTCCACTGTCACTTGATTTTCCTCTGGATTTGGGGCATGATTGTCTTCAATAATATTCTGTAAACTAATATATGTCCATAAATTATTGAGAGTATGAATTTAATAAGAAGGACAATAAAGAGGTTAATAGACTACTAGATGTTTATTTTGTTGTATGGTGTACTAAATTTGAAAAAGCAGGGTTGTAGAATAGTGGGCACAGGAAGGAAACAGGACACGGACTTCAGTAACAGCTCTTTATTAGCTCCAGTACAGCAATGGATTGTCTAGCCGCAGCAGCCTCTTTTAAAGGAAACTGTCCGAGGCTTCAGCCATTGACGTGCTTCTAAATCTCCCGCTCTATTTACTCACTTCTAATTGATCCATTTGAATTGTCATTCAATACTCAAGAAGGGTGATTTGGAAAAGGGTTGAAAAAGTGAGAAAATACAGAATGTCCCTATATAATTTAATCTTATATAGCATATACACTGCAATCAAACTTCAGATTAAAACACTAAAAAATAGAATTATGCAGGGAAAACCACTTTATTTGTTGAAAGTAAAGAAGAATGAGAAGAAAACTCATTATGAAAGAAAAAAATAGAAAGTGAAGAATACAGGTAAATGTTAAATATCAAGAGGACAAAGGAAATGTCAACCAATATGTTTACTGAATTTAAACTTAATAGCAAAGAAGTGAAAATAGTTTGCTTTTTGAGCTTAGCAGTAGATAAAAACGAACTGGAGAACTAAAAAGTAGATTGCTAGGGCAAAAGCAATGACAATTAGGTCATATCATGAATGACAAGGACATTTCAAGGATAAGAAAAAAGTCATCATTGATCTTTTTAGTAGTAACGTATGACTGTGAAAGCAGAAATCTAAGAAGGAGTAAAAGAAAAGAGAAAGCTGCTTTAAAATTATGGATTTCATTACTAAAAATAAATCCCCAATGATCTGTAAAAAGGATAACCCAATCAATTCTAGACCATATAGATTACTCCTTTGAAGTGGTGATCAGGAAGCAGAAATTTACATTCTTTGGGCATGTGATATGAATGGATAAGGCAGTGTAAAAGAATCATTATGACTGAAAATTTGGAGAAGAAAGAAAATGGCAGATAACGTGCATCATCAAGGTCAAAGAAAACTACAAAAATGTCTTTGGAAGAGCTACAAATTATTGGTAAAGACAAGTTAAGATGTCCTAGCTGATGACACTTAGCAAACATAGCTAAAAATGCCACAACTTGTGTTTTTCATGTGCTGTCTTACCCCTATGTAAGGTTTGGGTTTAAATGGATGCTTAGCAAAACCATTTGTGTCACAACATAACTAGCATTCTAAAACATTTTATCTTTGATAGACACATACCAGAGACTTATTTCCTGATTGTCATATTCTTGCCTGGAATTCAGCATTTTGGTCTGGTCTTACAAAGCATTTTTCCATTTCATTTAACTAAACCAGCATAGTTTAAATGAATATAAATAAGTTTTTTCTAGCATTTTTGAAGATTGGATTTGAATAAATGTCAACGTTTATTCAAACAGCATTTGCTTTGTTTTATTATACTGAATTTTGTTCACCTTGACACATTAAAAAAGCATTCAAATTGGATATTGGCCTTTTTTACTACATAGTTCCTGCTGTATGAGCTGTAAAGACAAATGTTTTTATACTACTAGTCCTTTGCTTTTACAATTGTTATGTTTGATGGTTTTCTGTCTTAAGGGTAACTGTTAATATAATAAAATTGAATTATTTTGAAATGAAGGTTATGGTAAGATATTTTGGCTGGCATTTCAAGTGACAGTAGCTACATTTTATGAGTCAGTATAGAACTAGGGAGACACAAACTATGGAAAGTATTTTTAATTTATTTTTAGCCACTGTTGCAGTGAGATAATATTTCATTTTTAAAAATAAGAAAAATGTATAGTCTCATGAAGAATATTTATTCATGGCTGGTTCATAAATACAATGGAATTAAGAAATAGCTTGTGCTAAGGAGTAAAAAAAAATGTAAAAGAAAGAAAGAAAAGTCATGTACCCCATTTCTTTGCTAAAAAAATCTCTGAAAATAACTTGGATAATTAACCTTAACATAAGTAGAACAACTGTTGTAAAGATATGGCAGCTATTTGTTATGTGATTTGCTACCCTAATACCCAACCTGGATGTGCATCCTATGCTTGATGTTCCTGACAAAGGATATGACTCTAAGAATATACAAACATACCTTTCCACAGGCACATTACTAATTACTATGTGTTAACAGTAACAGGTATTGTGTAATAGTAGCCTAATGCCCATCTGCCAAATATTTTTCCATATAAAAGGAACCTAAAACACCCAACCAACCTCCAACGGTTTTTTTCTCCAATCAGAAAAAGAGATTCGTCAAAGCAGACAGTGTTTCTACAATGTCTAATACCTAATTTAGGTTTTACTTTATCAATCCCTATTTTCCCTAATAAAGTGCTTTTTATACCCCGACAGTCCCTCCTTTTATGTCATTTTCTCTCTTGTGTTTCTATGATTCTTACTATTACTCTGATGGGAATGAGTCAACTTGTTACAGCCAACTCGCTGCTGGGTAAGTTGCCATGGCCAACTCACCATGGGACAACTAACTGCAGGACAATTTAACAAAATTAATTATTTAAAATAAATAAAAATTATTTTAATTTTTGCCATTCACATTTCATTTTGTCCCTCCTTTTGCATCCTTTCTTTAATAATTCTATGCCACAATTTATGTGATAATAATGTCACATAACTTGTCTGACAGCAAGCTGTCCTGTGATGAGATGGCTGTGGCAAGTTGGCCTGAAGTGAGTTGGCCATGGCGAGTTAGTTGTGGTGAGTTGCCCGTGGCAAGTTGGCCGAGGCAAGCTGGCTGTGGTGAATTGTCATAGACCTTACTCTGAAGCAGCGATTGCAGGATCAGGGTATCTTTTCCAAAACCAATTGTTCAAAACTACCCTGTTTCCCCTAAAATAAGACATCCTCTGATATTAAGGCCAACTGGGCTTTTGAGCGCATGTGCTAAAATACCCCCCCCCCAAAAAAATCAGCCCTTCCAAAAAATATTTAAATGCATGCGCAGCTGGTCCCCACCATTTCCTCTGGTTTCCTCCATGTGCCCCAATAATAGGACCTCCCCAAAAATAAGGCCAAGCGCTTATTGAGGGGTTCAAAAAAATATAAGACAGGCTCTTATTTTTGGGAAAACATGGTACATAGAATTCAATTCTTCTTTGTGTAAATTATTATGTGCCTACTTCTCTTAATTACAACATTAATGCCTCCACTATGCAAGTAGGAAGAGTGGAAGAGTAAGCTCCACCTATAAATAGGATTCCATGTATTTGTGAGCAACAATAAGGGAATGTTTTGAAGTTCTTGAACACTTTTGTAAATTGAATTTAGAAGCTAATGCAAGACATTTAATAGTTTGAGCTTCTATAAATCATCATCTTCATAAATGATGTTGATGAGACGATAGAAGGGGAATTCATCAAATTTGTAGATGACACAAAGCTGGGGAGCTAACACCAGCTAACACAAAGTTAACACTTAGTAAAATAGACTAAAGATTCAGAAAGAATTTGACAGATTTGTGTGTAGGGCCCTATCTAATAAGATGCAGTTCAGAGTTGAAAAAAGTAAGGTCCTACACATAGTGAAGAAAAACCAAATGCACAAATACAGGATACACAGAACTTGACTCAACACGAGTGCCTGTGTGAAGAATCTAGGCATCCTGGTGGTCCCTCCTTAAGTATGATTCAGGGCTGTGTTGCAGCTGTCAATGCAATCCTAAACTGCATCAATAGAGGGATAGCATCAAGATCATGGGAAGTGATAGTATTCTCTATACTTCATGGGTGAGGCTACATTTAGAATACTGTATCCACTTTTGGTCCCCACAATAAATAAAAAGATGCTGAAGCCCTGGAAAGAATGTAAAGAACAGCAACAAACATGATAAGATGGCTGAAACATAAATCATATGAGGAAAGTTGGTATTTTTAGCCTTATGAAGAGAAGGCTTAGGGCAGTGGTAGGCAAACTTGGCTCTTTCACACCCTGTGGACTTCAACTTGCAGAATTCCTAAGACAGCCAAGCT
>JANHZT010003409.1:2820-16592 GCA_032468215.1 Stegonotus admiraltiensis | reverse complement strand
TTATGAATGAATATACTGAATTTAGAAATGTGTTAAGATTGAATTAGGTAAAAGGAGAGTTAAAGTGCTAAAGGGAGGTAAGATTCTACAGATGGTTAGATTGTTTTAGAATATATTTGCTGAATGCTATACCCTATACCTAGCTTTGGGAAGTCGGGGGGGGAGGGTCGGGGGGAGAGGGGTGGTGGGCTGGGGAAATGTTTGTAAAATTTGTTAAAACTCTTTAATAAAAAAAAAAGAAAAGCTATGTGGTACCTGGTCTGTAACTCATAAGGCCCTAGATGAGGCTCACCAAGCTCATAAAGTCCAAGCTGATAAAAAAAGACTTCAGGGTACAGATTATGAAGTATGGGATAGGGTGTTGCTTTCCACCAAGTACTTGCAAACTACCCAAAAGTCAAACAAACTTGGACTCAAATACGTGGGTCCTTTCCCTATTGTACACATAGTTAACCCCATTATGGTGCAATTAGAGTTGCCTAAATCCTTGTGAAGGATTCATCCGGTGTTTCATGTCAGTTTGCTGAAACCAGAATGTTCGTCCCCTTTGCATCTGGACCAAGAACCTCCTCCGGTCCCCGTACTTATTAAAGGAGAACAGCATTTTGAAGTCAAAGAAATATTGGATTCAAGGAAACATCACGGTAAGGTACAGTACTTGGTGGCCTGGAAACATTTCCCTTTATCTCAGTTTGAATCGGTAAATAAGCGAAATGTTAGAGCTCTGAAACAACTGCGATTATTTCATTTCAAATGCCCTGATAAACCTTAACGTTGGAGCGGTATTCATGTTCTTGGTTATGTAATTATCTATTGTCCCTTATTCTGTTTTTTTTGTAGGAATAATGTCTCTTCTGCAGGAGGGCCAAATGTCAGCCTTCGCTTGTTTTATTGCTTCGTTGCTCGGCTGCCATTGTAACGGGGGGAGGGGGCAGCTGTTTGAATGTCTGGGAGTGGGGAAGTGAGCTGGTGGAGAAGAGGGGAGAAAGTTTTCTTCAGCGTTTTCTGTGCAGCTGGGAAGAACACTGATAACCACCCAAGGTCAACCATCATGGCATACCAGAAGGATGGTATCAACAGAAGCTGCACCCCACATGACCCCTGGGGGGGGATGTGGATTGGATAATCCTGACTGAACAATTGGGGGGAGGGTTTAAGGATGCTTTCTATATGTGATTTTCGCGCCTATTGCCTCAGACCTTGCTTTTCTTTGGTTGCATTCAGTTTATACTCAGTAATACTAAGTACCTTTCTCTATGAAAATGGAATCGGGGGTTTTCTTTCTTGAGTACTGAAAGGAGGCACACCTGACAGTGGAGACCAAAGAGTGATCTTGAAGCGAAACCAAGGAACAACCAAGAGAGCCAACAGGCTGGGAGGCGATCAGCCTCAGTCGTGCCCACTAGTGTGCCCACAAGACCAAGCTAGGTTCTACAGGGGGCCCCAGTGGTGTTCATGCAGTTGATAAATGAGATGCTATATGAGCGCCCATATAAGGGCATCCTGGTTTACTTTGGTGACATCCTAATTTTCACCAAAACGATGGAGGAACAAATGGAAGTTGGATTTACCTGAAAGTTCATTCTATGTGCGCTGCAGGAGAGTCCAAGCATGGGTTTCAATTAGTCTGATTGGCCAGAGACTGAGTTGCAAAATCTTTGGCCACGCCTCTTCCTCCCGGCCTTTTTTCAATGAAGAGATGGATCAGTTGGACGTAGTCCAACTACTGAAATCGACCACTCCTGGACCCTGGACTGGAACCAAACCAGGATGGGATTGGACTCTCCTGGCACCACACACAGAACGAACGTTGAGGTAAGTCCAACATTCCTTCTTTTGTGTGTTGCTTGGAGAATCCAAGCATGGGATATACCCAAGCTGAAGTGAAGTAGGGTGGGAGACAGATTGGTCCAGGGTCGCCTCGGCAGGTAGAACCTGCTGTAAAACTTGTCTCCCAAATGCCACCTCCGTTGAAGTGAACTGGTCTAATTTGTAATTCCGCACAAATGGTGATGGAGAAGTCCAAGTGGCTGCTCTGCATATCTCAAGGATGGAAGCCTGTGTAGCCCATGCTGCCGTGGTGGCTGCACTTCTGGTTGAGGGTGCTGTGATGTGGCGTGGAGTGGACCTGGCCTGATGTTTGAGGCCAGCGCAATGCACGCCTTCTGCCAACAACCAATGGTGGATGGAGACAACTTCTTGCCCATAGACCTGGGTTGACATGAGACGAAGAGCAATTCCAACCATTGGAAGGAAGCCATTCACTTAATGTACCTACATAAGACTCTGCGGACATCTAAGGTATGCCAGCAGTTTTCACATGGATGTCTGGGTTTCAGGCAGGCCTGGTAGAATAACTTCTTTCGCCCTGTGAAACCAGGTGTTAATTTTTGGAACAAACATCGGGTCCAACCATAGAACAACTCTATCTGGGTGAAAAATATAAGTCCTGGCAAACCAAAAGAGCCACCTGTTCCAAAATTCTACATGCGGAGGTGATCGCTACTAGAAAGGCAATCTTGAAAGTCAATAGTCTGATGCTGGTGGACCGCAATGGCTCAAAGGGAGCAGCAGTAAGTGCCTGTAGAACGATTGACAAGTCCTAGGTTGGAAATCTGTGGACAGTTGGGGGCAACAGGTTCGACACCCCTTTCAAAAAGCTATGCACCTTTGGGCGCTGGGAAAGAGGAACAGTTCCATCACCTGGTAAGATGGTGGCCAAGGCTGCCACCTGCCGGCGAAGTGTGTTTGTAGATAAACCTTTCTCCAGACCCACTTGTAAAAAGTTCAAAACCCGTGGAACTGTTGCTGCTGTAGATAGTATCCTCTGTGTGGCGCACCAGCGACAAAATGAAGCCCACATGGCCTCATATATTCTCTTCATCAATGCCCTTTGAGAAGCAAGGATTGTTGAAATTACCTTGCCTGAGAAATGTCCTTCCCCGAGGATCTCCCTTTCCAGTGCCAAACGGCCAACTGGAGCCACTGAGGGTCCAGATGTTGCATGGCCCCTTGGCTGAGGGAGATCCTGTGTGATGATATTTTCCATGGGCGTGTAATGGGAAGTGACATCAGATCCGCAAACCATGGGAGCTGTGGCCAGTGAGGTGCTACCCGAAGCACCTCCACCTCCTCCTCCAAGATCTTCCTGATGACCCTCGGTATTAGGGGGGTCAGAGGGAAGGCATATAGCAGTTTGGCAGGCCACCAGCAACAAAGCACGTTGACCTGTTTGGCTGCTGGTGTCCAGAATCTGGAAAAAAACCTCAGACATTGAGTGTTCTGAGGACTGGCAAGCATATCTAGGACCGGGATGCTGAATTTCTGTGTTATTTGGTCAAATAGGTCTGGGTGAAGGCACCATTTGGACTGGTCAAGGGCTGTTTTGCTCAACCAGTCCAGTTGTGTATTGGATGTTCTGGAAATCTGTTCCGCTCATAAGGACTTCAGATGTTTCTCCGCCCAGAGACACAAGTCCCTTGCCTCATGCATCAGGACCCTGGAGCAGGTGCCTTCCTGTCTGTTGACATGCACTTTGGCTGTTACATTGTCCATCAATAGAAGCACGTGATGATCTGACAATTCGGGTTGAAAGTGGTGGAGCGCTAGATGGGCTGCTCTCAGCTCCAGCCAATTGATGTTGTTGAGCAGGTCCTGCTGAGATCACCATCCTTGAGCCACACTGGAGTTCAGGTGGGAATTCCAGCTGAATAGACTGGCATCTGAGGTCAGCACCAGTTGGGGAGTTTCTTGAAAGAGACACCCCTTCTCCATGGTGACTGACGTCCACCAGTCCAGGAAGTGGAGTACCTGCTTGGGAACCCTGATCTTGACTAGTGAATTGCTGTGCCCTGATCTCTGACTGGGTAGAAGCAGCCATTGCAAGGCCCTTGTATGCAATCGAGCCCAAGGGACTATGGCTAAACAGGAAATCATTTTCCCTAATAGCTGGGAGAGAAGCAGTAAAGGAACTAGTTCTAAGGATCTTACCTGCTCTACCTATGCTGGCTCTGCGTTCCTGAGACAGGAAGACTTGGGATGAGCAAGTGTCTATCACCGCCCCTAGGTGCGTTAGGTTGGTGGATGGTGTCAATTGGCTCTTCTCCCATTTCACAGAGAAGCCATGATCTTGGAGTGTTTGGATCATAACCTGTAGGTTTTGATCCACCTGCCTTAGGGATGAGGACTGGATTTATACACCGTTCTAATAGCATTAGAGATGTATGGGCTTTGCCCTCAGATGTACTGCTATAACATCTAGCAGCTTGGTAAAGGTTTGCGGGGCCAAGGAGAGGCTGAAGGGATGTGCCCTGTATTGCCAATGGCTGCCTGCATATGTGAATCTGAGGAACCTCCTGTGGGACAGTCTGATGGGAACATGGAGTTATGCCTCCTTTAGATCTATACATGTTAAAGGATACCCCTGTCGGATGCAACCCAGGATTGTAGGAAAGGATTGCATTTTGAACCTTTGGTACTTTATATGTACATTGAGTTCCTTCAGATTCAAAATAGCTTTCTGGGGCCCCCCAAACTCTTTGGAACCAGAAAGAGGATGGAGTAAAAGCCGAGATTCCTCTGACCCTCTGGCACTGGCTCTATGGCCTTGATGTCCAGCAAATGCTGAATCTCGGCCTCCATCTTGGTTGCCACCCTGGGAACAGGGCATTGGATAAAATGTTGTGGGGGTTTGGAACAAAATTCTAGAGTGAGCCTGAGCCTCACTGTTTGCAGTGCCCAAGCATCGATAGTGGTATCCCCCCACTGGCTGGCAAACACCTTTAACTGGCCACCAATGGGGATATGTGACAGAGAGTCACTTCGAGCGGCGGTAAGGTCTGTTACTGGCACCTCTATAGGGCCATCTGGATTGAGGCTGACGGGCACTGTCTCAGAATGCTGATCTGTCCTGTGTCCTATCCATACTGTGAGGATACTGCCTGTAGTACTGTGAGCCTGTCCATTCACTTGTAAGAATGAGGAATGTCTTTTCCTTCCACTAGAATTGGATCCAAGATGCCCCCGAACAACTGACGTCCCTTCAAAGGAGCAGAAGCTAACCTCCGTTTGGATTTCATATCAGCTTGCCACTGGCGAAGCCATAACAAGCGCCTGGAGGTAACATTAGAGGCCAGAGCCCTAGAGGTGAACTTGGCCACATGGAATATCATTGTATCAGCTGAGTACTCAGCTGCCGCAATTAATTTACAGATATCCTGCTGCAGATGGGTATCCTCAGGTGAGGCCCTGGCCTGCATCTGCCTTAGCCATAAGAGCGATGTCCTAGAGAAGAGCTTTGGCCAATCGAATTGCCCAAGCGGCTGCTTGGTGAGTCTTACGGGCAGCCAGCTCTGCTTTCCTATCCTCTGCTTTCATCCCTCCTGCAGTGTTAGAGGGAAGAAGTGCTGTTGAAGCCAAGGTTGCCAATGGGGCATCCTCTGCTGTGTACGTTTTTTTCTCTAAGCCACTTGGGGCAGGGATAGAACCCAGCTGGTCCCACTGCCTTTGGATGACATCCACAAAGAACTTCAGGGAAGGAATCACTTCCGGACCTGTGACCTGCTCTGTAAAGAGACTGCCACAGGAATCCTGAGATTCTATGGGGTTATCACTAGCAGGCCCTGACCTGCCCATGTTGGCTGTCGATTTGGCCTTAAATAATAAGTTCTTAAACAGGTTAGGGCAAAAAAGGCCAGAATACAAGGGTGTATCTGGGGAGACCCCTTCATCCTCAGAAAACTCAAAGTCCCCCAAATCCTCTTCCCCTTCCAGCGAAGCCTCGCTGTGCAGTGATTGGGGTGAGGAATGAGACTCCCTGAAATGGCCTTTGTCAGGATGCAAGCTGTGATGCAGGCCTTCAGACTGCAAGGGTCCGGGATTCAATGGCCCAATTAATCCCCTTTGGATGAGAGCTGCATCAATACCTCGTGCAATAGTTTGTGCTGTTGTGTTACGTAATTCTGCAGACAAGCCCTGGATTCTCCTGAGGGCGGAGCTCCGCCGCTGTAGGCATAAAGATGACATGGAAGGTTTGCTGCCAGAAACAGCTAGCAATCCTGCAACAAACAGGCCTGAGGCCTAGTCACTTTCCTCCTGATAGGGAACAGCATGAAATTCCTGTCCACCTGGGATCACATTAGGAGACCAATTTAACTGGTCCTCCAGTAGTGTTTGTGATGTTATTTCCTGTGGTAAATGTATACAAGGCACACTAGCACTCCCAGGAACACTTGGGCCTTTTGTAGCTTCTGCCTGCTTTGGGGCTTTTGCAAATTGCTTTTCCAGGGCTTTCCGTCTTCTTTCAGCATCTTTTTCAGATGCTGAAGAAATTGATTTGGATTGCCTGGCCTTGGATCTGGTAGAGGCCCCTGATTTAGCCCTTTTTGGCTCAGAACACCCAGCTATTTGCTGGCTTGGGGAAGATTCAGCAGAAATATTGCTGTTTGAATCCCTGCAGTCTGCCATCATTGCTTTAACCGCTAGCCATGATAGCTTTAGAAAAAAATTCCCCCAATTGAAAGCAATGTTCAAGAAGGGAAAAATGAAACACAGATTAATTATGCAGAGCACTCAACTTTAATTAATTATGCACAGTCCAGACCTCAAATAAGCACCAAACCAGCAACATAGTTTGTTTGCACAAGATATGCTGCAAACGTAGCAGTGTAAAGGGTGCAAAACCGATAACACGGTCACTAACGCCTACGGACAATTCATGCCTGAAACAGGCAACAGATTTTACTTGCATTAATGGCTGCCTTCCCGGATCCTGAGCAAAGCCTCAGTCCTCAGATGATCGCTGTGCTCAGGAAGCTACTTCACAAGCCTCTTGGCCCTTGCTGCAGCTCGCAACGGGTTTGTGATCCCAGCTGCAGACTCAAAATGGCGCCTATCAGTGCTCCGATCTCTGCGCGACACAGCAAACACGCTTCCAAAGTGCTGTGTCCAGCCAAGCCTCTGACCGAGTCCTTGGTCCTCTAACAGCTATTTTAGCTCAGTGGTGGTCTCAGCCACCTCCCTGGGGCAGCAAGCCAACCTCGTGGCAAAAGCAGCGTTGGCGGCAATTGCGGCGCCGCTCCCAGTGCGGAAGGCAAGCCAAACTCTCTCTCAGTGGTTTAGAAGCTCAAATTTTTTTTAAAAAAAAATCTCAAGTTTCCAATTAATTTCTAATTAAATAGTCCAAGGAACTCAATAAAGGTTTCTCTTGGCCGACTGAGTTGAAAAAACTGAGGTTCGGCCGGAAGAGGCATGGCCAACGATTTTGCAACTCAGTCTCTGTGAAAGTCATCCTACAGTGGCAACCCCCTCAAACCCATAAGCAGCTACAATGCTTCCTGGGATTTGCTAACCTCTAGAGGCAGTCCATACCTTCATTTGCAAAAATAGCCTTGCCAATCACCGAACTACTACAAACTGGAAAGATGGAAGCCAAATTCCAGCCAAGCCAGCCTTTCCAATGACTGTGGAATGCCAGGTGGCATTTGAATCCCTAAAGAGGCTATTTGCAAAAAAAACGGTGCTAAAGCACCCTGATCCCAAAAAGCCATTTGTGATCCAGGCCAATGCCAGCAACATGGCCATGGGGACTGTCCTCCTCCAAAAGAATGGGGAGGGAAACCAAAATCCGTGCACTTACACCTCCCAAAAACTCACAGACATGGAGAGATGCTGGGCCGTATGGGAGAAGGAGGCCTTTTGCTGTGCAGTGGGCATTATTCACCTGGCACCACCTCCTGGAAGGGAGTAGTGTACCTTTTGAAGTGTGGACAGGTCAGGTGGGTGCAATATTTCAACTGATTCAACTTCACCCTTAAGTACTCCCGGGGGGGGGGGGACTTCCTGGCTGACGCCTTGTTGAGGATGCCCCAGTACAAGAGCTGTTGGGAGGAGGTAGTCAATGCAATCTTTCCCCTTCTCCAGAGGGTGGATGCAGTATTCCATTGTGATCTTACTGAGGCTTTGTAAAGTGGTACTAATACTTCACGTGATCTTGAGTCTATTCCTCTTGAATGCAGTCTAAGATTGCATTGGATTTTTGGCTGCCACCACAGACTGTTGGCTCATATTTAAGTAATTGTCCACTAGGACTCAAGACCCTTTTCACAGTTACTAGTATTTAGCCAGGTTTCACTCAACCTGTATCTGTACAAATGGTTTTTCTTGCCTGTGTAAAATCTTACTTTTATCCACATTGAATTTTCATTATGTTAAATAGGGCTCAGGGTTCTGGATCGTGAACCTATCTTCTGGTGTATACACAGTTCAAATAAAAGCAGTAGAAGATTTGCAACCTCATGGATTGGAATGTAGTTTGCTGCTGGCAGACCTGAAAGATGAGCTGGACTTGGAAAATGCAAGTTGGCAAGAAAAGAAAAGCTGAGAAAGATTTGGATTTTAAAGATTCAAAGTTGATAGTATTGATCAGTTATGAACTCAGTTTTTTCAAGACGATTGAAGGATATTCAGGAATGGATTTATCATTCCCAATCGGAAAACAAATGTTAAGAGATGCCATGTTACAATTTACATGATACTTTTTTTGTACAACAAAAAGATATATGGAGATATACACAATAGGAACTTGTGCCTTTGGGGAATAAAATCCAATTGTTAGGAAAGATCCCGATTACAATCCTAAGGAAAAGGCTCACTATTAAGAATCAATTGAGAATATTTGATCCTGGATGGACCAGAAACAATGACTGTGGTAACTTATAACAGACCAGAAACTGTTGTGGATTTTCTTTGTGTGAAATACAATAAATAGACTGTTAATAGAGGGTTTTGAAGTTTAATTAACTATGTTTCCATATAGTAGATAGAGGTCAGGATTGGGTAAATATTGTTCTAGAAATTTATAAATTGTGTGTCTGCTTTGCAAAGGAGGCATATATCCTTGAGTATATCTATCAGTATTCAACTAGGGGGAACAATTTGTGTATATGTTAGTTTTGTTTTGTTTTTTACTTTATGTACTCTTTTTTGTGTAGTCTTGTTTAGTTGCATTTTGTTTTCTGTATTTTTTAGGAGTTTGTATTTTATAATACAAACTTTTATAATAAATATTTTATAATAAAAATATTTTATAATAAAAAATTGTAAAAAAATATTTCTAGGAGCCTAATGAATCAAAATGATTGGCAAAAAAACTTCTAAAAATCCCAACAATATGCTACAGACATTGTTAAATACTACAATATGTACAAAATCACTGCTATAATTGGTGAGATAGTTTTAAAAAGTGCAAGTTTTTGCAAAAAGACACTTTTTGTTTTTAAATCAGAACACTAAATCTCTCTGAAAATATCAAAGATAAAATTTTCTGTGATAACTTCATTCAAATTTGGTTCTCATATACATTTGAATGAAATCCATATTGTTCCTTTCAGAGGTGGGTTTCAAAACCTGTTGCTACCGGTTCACTTGTGAGTGTGCGTGCACATGTACAGAAGCATCTGGGCAGGTAGGCGGAGACTGCCGGCGCCGCTACCAGTTCACCCGATCCGAGGCGAACCGGTAGCAACCCACCACTGGTTCCCTTGATTTGCTTTTTTCATTTATGGTAACTAAAAATTTAACATAATTTCAATTGCTGAAACAACAATCTCCAAAATCAATGTCATCATGCCCATTCTCCTCTCCACCTCCCCATCATTTGGTTTCCCCACCACTGCACTATAGATTGCTACACAAAAGTCAGTGACCAACACATTATAGCACATCAGCTAACAATGAAAACATTTATTGATATCACATCATGGATAAAATAACTTTACCTGAACAAAGCTGAGAAGAAAAATTAGTCCCAAAAGAAAGGAAATAATGACACAATGGAAGGAAGATTTACACTATTCCTTGAATGTTTCATATTTTTATTGATAACTAACCGCAACCAGTTTGAAGCATGGCATCCAAAATTGTACCTAAACCTCAGTGGTTAAGAATATTTCCCAAATACACCCAGCTTGCAAACTATATATCGCTTCTTTATTCTGCCATGTTCTCTATCATAGATCAAAATGTTTTGAAGCAGATGGTTTTCCTTGCTTTGAATTCCAGCAGCAGTAATCTGCATGTGCTCATAATCTAATCCCGCACCAAAGATTCCCCATGCTATTCTAGCTACAGAGTCAATTCCATTTCTGGATGCAAAAATCTAATATCAATGACCCATGTCACTCTATTAAAATTGCTCAATTTTACCATACTGTATCTGCAAATGTACTAAGGCTCTAGTGGCATCAAGTTTCTACAGAAGAAATCAATGCTTTCAATGAGTCAGATCAATGATATCTGAATGGAAGTATGACTGAAAAATGGGATCCATAAACAAACCCAGCTCTAGAACTTTAACACCTGTTTTATAGTAATGAACACGAAACATCAGAACTGAATACATCCTGATGCATGGATCATTGACCACTGACAACCCAACCCTTCATGCTGCACCCGAATGGTAGGATTCATTTCCCTAAATTCCATCAGCCTGCTCTGATTTACCACAATCATACAATCTTCTCTCCACTCACACTCTTATTCCCTTAATTTGCTGGATTGAAGGAAGCCTCTTTTCTAAGTAGTACTATGAATGTAACATGCATCTGGACACTGCAGTCCTCCAACCTGCATCCTGCCAATCTATTCATGCAATCAGGGCCAAGTCCATTTCATTCCCACACTTCTGTCCATATGGCCCTGTTGTAGCATGAGGGAATGGTGGGAGGGTGCAGCACAATCTCTCCTACCTGTTTATTGGTGTATTTCTGAGGGTTGGTACGGTAGCTGTAGTCTGAATACTGCTCCGAGCCTGTAGAATTGCTGTCCCCAGTGCCCACAAATGTATTGGTCGCTGGGAGGTCCTGTACTACCTGATGCTTCTTGGAGGCAGATGGCGATTGGGGTTGCAGTTGAATGGAAGGCAAAGGTGAATTGGAACGGTAATGGCGACCCAAGTCAGGACTTCCAGGTGGATAATTAAGAGGCAGATGGATGCGGGGACTGTCACTTACTGAATCATTCATAAGGTTGAATTTAAGTGATTTCTGCAGACCTGTTTCTTCTTCATCTTCAGTTGGTTTTGGTGGCTTAGTGGATTTGCTTTTTTTCACTTTGCCTTTGGCTTTGTTCCCTTTGCTACTTTGTTTGGGAGCATACAGATCCTTAGTTTCCTTTTTGCCAGCTTGATAACCACTTTTGGCCTCCTTCTGACGGCAATAGCGTACCAGCACAACAAGCAAAATTATCAAGGTAACAGCCACTATGCCTGCAATGACTCCAAACAAAATATTACTGCGCTGCTTGTTGCGTTCATACTCTGGGTCACCAGCAATGTCAATGTCAATAGGTGTGTCCAAACTGTGTCCTACTAGAGTCTCCAACAGTGTCCGGTTAGCCAATGTTTCATTCACATAAAAATGAACTAATGCTGTGCCATGGTGAGAAGGTTTCCCTTTGTCATTTACATGTACAACCAAGCGGTGAAGTCCATGATGCTTGCGGAGAATCTCTTTTTCTAGTGTGATATTTCCACTTACAGATGAAATCTTAAAGAGTTCAAAGGGGTTTCCCCCAGCAATTCTAAATAGTAATTCAGCATTGATCCCAGAATCAATGTCTTCGGCTCCAACACTCATAACCTGTTGCCCAGGACTAGTGTTAGGCAGAATATGTTTATAAGAAGCATTGGATGGAGATATAATTACAGGAGCATTGTCATTCTCATCTAATACATTGATTGTCACCCCCACATAAGCCGATCTAGGTGGGTCTCCTCCATCCACAGCTTTAAGCCGGAAAGTGTAAGTACTCTGTCGTTCACGATCAAAAGATATACTGGAGAGAATGGTTCCAGTACCATTTTGGATGACAAAGTCACCATTGTCCTGTTCCACTGAGAGTTGAATGACAGCATTATCTCCTTTGTCTGCATCAATAACTGTCACCATGCCCACTGGACTCAGAGGGGGCATGTTTTCCATGACAGAAAAATTGTAGCCACTGAGCATGAATTTTGGATCATTATCATTGCGATCCATGACACTGATGGCAATTGAGGCAGTTCCTTTGCGGCTAGGGCTACCCTTATCAGTTGCAACTACTAAGAATTCATAGCGTTCTTGCTGTTCCCGGTCCAGCACATTTTTTACATGGATTTCACCAGATTCTGGATCAATTGAGAAGGTGTCTTTTGATAAAGATTCTCCAGCAAGGGAGTAGACCAGTTTAGCATTAGATCCACTATCTGCATCAGTAGCACTCACTTCTACCACCAAGTCATTTGGGGAATTATTCTCAGGAAATGCCACCTCTGCTGAGCTCTGGCTAAACACTGGATCATTGTCATTGACATCCATCACCTGCACTTTTAGGGAATTAGTGCTTGATAGAGGTGGATTACCTGAATCCACAGCTACAATCTCAATGGTATACTCTTTCACTGCTTCATAATCCAACGGTGTAGTGGTCTGTAGAAAGTATTTCTTTTTGCTATCACTGCCAGTATCACTGGCTTGTCGCAGCTGAAAAGGTACATCACCAGCCACCACACAGGTTACAACAGCATTTTCACCTTCATCCCGATCAGATACCTGTACCAGAGCCACAGGTGTCTCAACTGGCACATCTTCTGAAATATTGGCAATGCCATCCTGATGAGTCACCAAACCAATACCACGAATTTCAATGGATGGAGCATTATCATTCATATCCCTGACACTGATCACTACCTGGGCACGGGCAGTTTTGGGGTTGGCTCCCTTGTCCTTAGCCAACACTGAGAACTTGAGCACATTAATATCTTCACGATCAACAGGACCTTGTACTGTGATGAGTCCAGTGGCTCTGTCTAAGCGTAGCAGCCGATGAATTACATCTGAAGCCTGATGGAAGGAATAATCAATCTCAGCATTGGCACCCTGATCAGAATCATTGGCTTTCACCTGTAATGAAAAAAGAATCTAATCAGATAATACTCAGTGCTTTCAAGTTTTGAGTGCTACTTCCAGGGAATTTAAAATATTATGACCTAATTACAATTAAAGCAGCAGACATTATTAAATAAATATTATATAATATTACACTTACAATGAATTTTTGTCCTGATCCCACTCTCTTTTTGGGGGAGAGAATGTATTTTTTGGAATCCACTCAAAAGGCAAGTGGGAGCCTTGACCTGATCAATTTTGTACTTCACTACTATATAATGTAAAGTGGGCAACCACATAGACAATATATTTCATAACTACTGCAACAAATACTATAATCTACAAAACATCAAAGATTGTTTTTTACTACTGAGTTGGTTGGCAAAAATTGCTGATTTTCCGTTATGGCAAAAACAGAGAGCAATCTTCCTTGTTCCCTTTAAGGAAGTACAGCCCCTGATCCAGCATCCTTCTTAAAATGTGCAGCCCCTGATCCCCACTCAATAATCAAAGCAGCATTTAGAACTGAAAAGGTTGTCCATCCCTGCTATTGAGTGACATTTAAAACTAAGTAAACCTCACCAATTTCAGGAACACTAGGGCACTAGATCTGTTGTTTATGGTTCACCCATACAAGTTATTAATGAGTGAGCATAAAGATGACTGGAGTATATTTTCAATATAGAGCAGTTTGACAAGAGAGTTTTGATTCTGTCAGATCTCTAAAAGTGATACTGCCATTCAATCGGAGGAGGGGGGATACAGACTTGATTTACTAGCATTGCCTGTGTCATCAGATATTTTACAACCTATATCCTGGCGCCAAAGAGCCCTGAGAACCCCTTTACC
>JANHZT010003408.1:88356-98419 GCA_032468215.1 Stegonotus admiraltiensis | reverse complement strand
ATTACCAGTTTTGGGATAAACGTGGCATAATCACTTTTGCTTCCTCCTTCTGATTGTGAGAATGAGAAAAAAAAATATGGCAAAATAAACCATGTTAACTATTACCAGTTTTGGGATAAACGTGGCATAATCACTTTTGCTTCCTCCTTCTGATTGTGAGAATGAGAAAAAAAAATATGGCAAAATAAACCATGTTAACTATTACCAGTTTTGGGATAAACGTGGCATAATCACTTTTGCTTCCTCCTTCTGATTGTGAGAATGAGAAAAAAAAATAGGAACAGGAATTTATTAATAGATTCTCATGACTATGATTAAATACTTCTAACAACTAAGGATTAGATGCCATCTTTAAGGGGCTAAGGTTGATTTATGAATCCTGACTCATTTGAAGGCTTAGTTTCTGCTTTGCCTGCAGTGAAAAAAATGTACACTTGGTAAATCCTGGCTTGTTTTAACACTTGAAAGTAACAAGAGCAAATTAGGTAGAAAAGGCCTTGTTTGGGTGCTGCTATATATTGTCCTAGACCTAGCCTATCAAATCAGTATTTGAAACTTTAGTCTGATATTGTGAGCCCGATCATTGTGTTATTCACAATTTCAGATTACCTTGTTAACAGACACTCAATAAAGATATAAATCCACAAAGATTTAACAATATTGGGCTTATAATTCCAGTTGTGTGTATATATCTATATATCTCTGTCTCTCTATAGGGATATTTTTAATATTGTGGGAAAAGTTTGTGCACAAAATTATCTGTATCTTTCTAATTAAGAAACCTGAATGCTGACAGAAATATAGTATGGAAAAGTGAAGCACATTGGCATCTGTGCAACAATTTGATTAAATATTGACAATATTACAAAATTACAATACTGACACTAAAAAAAACATAGCTGATATACCTAATTAATGATGTCTTCTTTCAATTTGAAATCATGAAAGGAATTATCTATATAGTTAGAAGTCTAACTAATGAATAAATATATAGATAAGGCTCATAATATAGTATTTTGGGAACTTCTTGACTTGCACTGTAATTTATAGGTACTGAAGATGTTTGATTTTTAAATAACTTATTTCAGATGAAACATATACATTTGAATTCCAGAGAAGAAAGAGGAGTTTTCTTCAAGTCTTCTGAATGATTTGAAGATGGACCAGTGTCAATTGCTCAGATTAAAGTTGTGGCCAATAATATTGCACAAGCATAATCACAAAAAGACAGCTGCAAAAGGGGGAGGAAAATTAGTTTTCAATTGGGACAAGAAACTGTGAACATTCAAGAATGAAGGGGATTTTGTTTAAAAGAAAGAATTGTGATATAAGCAAATATGATAAATGGTACACAATTCTACAGGCCATCCCAACATTTACACAGCATGACAGCCTATATAGTTCCACCCATTTAGTGTAATGCTTGAAATCATAAAAAGCATTATGTAGAGGAACACGGAATCCTAAACCCAATTGCCAATATATGAGATTCCCAATACATCCATGGGACTGCAGGCATTCAGATATCAGAAGCAGATGACAAGAAGCACATGAGGGTACTGTTGAAGTTACCAGTGCTCCATTGATAGAGACTATTTGATTTGTAAATTAAAAAGTATGGCTTGATATTGATACATGTTCTTTAAAAGCAAGAGTTAATGGAAAGAAGGGTGCTGGCAGGTAATTTCAGTTAAGTATACTATAATTAAGTATCACCAACATTTCAAATGTTCAGAAACTATTGCAATATATTCAATATATTGAATTCAATAAATTCAATGCCATTCTGTATTGGCTACTCTCACTGTAGAATTGGCAACAATTTTATTTACATCCAATCCCACTTTTATTTAAATGATTCTGTAGAAATCTATTTCAAAATTCACTTAAAGCACAATCCTGTTTTAAACTCAGTGCTTCATTACTACATGTTAACACTTTTTGGAATTATATGTTTAACATATACTGGTAAGTAGTCAATGCCCATCTAAGAATTTTGTTAAATGGGTGACTAATTCACTGTGCAATTTTATATATTAAAATAAAGAACATTTAAGTTGAATGTTCTTCTGGACTTCAGTATAATTATTAGCTATATATAAAATTTTCTAAGATGAAAAGAATGCCCAAAACTCCAGTTTGCACGTCTAACAAAGTTCATTTTTTTAAAAAAAAATGGTGGCAAGCAGAAAAACAAAAAGAATACTCCATACTTTCCATAACCTGAAAAACAACAGAGTTTGTAAATAAGTGGGGAAGGACAGAAACAGGAAATGAAGACTGACCTTATAAACAAAGATATGTTTAGGGCTTCTGGTTTCAGGAATAAACCGATATTTACTGGTAAAAGTCTGCCAAAAAACAAAAATAAACACAAGATTACTGGTAAATATTTAGCTCCTTATTTACCTTATTTATTTTATTTTATTTTATTATTTTATTTTATTTATTTTATTATTTCATTTTACTTTACATTTTATTATTTTAATTTAACTTAACATTTTATTATTTTATTTTATTTTATTTTTAATTTGGTGTTGGAATTGGGAGGATTTTTTCCTCCCTTTCCGTCACTTATTTTTTATTTTTACTCTTCAGCCTTCCCATTGGCCGTGGGTTGCCCTCCTGCTCTCTGTTCAAGGGCCAGGCAGGTTTAATCTTGCTTAGCTTTTCAAAACCAGGCCCATCAGCCTTGTGGTGCCTCCTGCTGTAGGTTTTGAAAGAGGAAATGGCATTTCTGAATTCTACCGGTATCAAAAAGTCTGAGCAGCGCTACTTCCCTTACCCCACCAAAAGGAATGTGAATATATATGAATATATATGAACCTATCTTTCTTCCTCTAGATGGGTGCTAGCATGCTGCATTTTTCAAAAGCAATCACTCATTAATAATTCAGACTGGAACAGAAAAAGCATCCAAGAAAATTCATGATATGGAATTAGTTTGTTCCCCGGAGAGGAATAGTTCAACATCAGAGCAAAAATTTGACCTTTGTATTGAACATGTGTAAAATCTAGGTCAGTTGACAAATCTCATATATAATGAACAAAGAAACAAGGAGGCCTATTGGGATGGTGTAAAAATAATTCTCTAATCCTTAGAAGGACCTTTGAGTTTTGACTCCTTAGCTGACAGTTGCTAGTGATGTCGTTGAATAAATCTTATGAGGACAAATTGCTTTTATTGATTAGAAAGTGCAGAAATAGGGGCTCATTTAGAAATACGATGAGATACACATACTCCCATATACATACATACACATCTTTGAATGATCCTTATGATTCCCAGTACTTGTGGGACTTTGATCGCCAAATGGACTGAAAATGGATTTGCATGTTACTACTGGTTCGCCCCACGCTTGCTTGCTTTGTGCGCAAGCGCGCCCAGTTTGCGTGCATGCATGCCTTCTGCACATGCACTTTGCTTGCGCACTTGCCTTCCACGCATGCACCCGGCCCCAAAAATGTGCTTAAATAGGATGGCATAGAGACAGGGGAGATGGGCGGGTGGGTGGCTCAATGTTGACTCAGCCTTCCATCCTTCCGAGGTGGGTAAAATGAGGGTTAGGGTTAAGGTTAGGGTTTGTGGTTTATTAGATATTTATGCATATTCTTAGTGCAGTGGTATTTTCAAAACTCTCTTCTGAGCTCATTAGCACTTTGTAAGATGCTTGTTACTCTTCAAGATAAGCTTCAATGTATTTCAATGCTCATTCAAATATATGTAGAGTGGATTTGCTTACTGCTAATATTGACAAGGTTTTGGTTCAGAGGTGGTGTTTAGCCAGTTCAGACCAATTCACCCGAACCTGTAGTGGAAATCATGGGTGGGGTGCACAGATAGCCTAAAACAGATGGAGCAATCATCCCTAATGTTTATAAAAAGCATTTATTGTGAAGCAGTGAAGCCCAAGTGAAGCCAGCTCTGAAACTACATAATTTATGCTCCAACTATGACCCTGTTCCCCCCCCCACCCCCAACCATGATGTGTCATCAATCATATTCGCCAACGGAGCGATTTTAAGGGTTGTAGAGATCACTCCCCTCAGCTGCTGTAGGTAACCATGCGATACAGCCTTGAGAGAGATAAGTGTGGAATGTGCATCTGTCTTTGGCTGCTGCACCATTTCACTGGTTTCCCATCCCCCCCTGGCCTATGGCAACTTGAGAGCAGGCCAGGGATGTTTTGCGAGTTGACATTTGGTATATATGTGTATGTTTGTGTGTGTATGTGTGTTTGTGTATGCTTTGATGCCTTTGAGACAGTCTTGATTACTGGTGACTGCCTGAATAAGTCTCTGCAGTCTTCCTGGCAAGAAAAAGCTTGGAACAATTTTGGAAAAAAGTGCAGAGAAGAACAACAAGGATGATTAAAGGCCTGGAGACTAAAACATATGAAGAATGGTTGCAGGAATTGGGCATGGCTCGTCTAGAGAAAAGAAGGACTAAGGCAGTGATGGCGTAGTTTTTCGGCAACGAGTGTCCAAACTGGAATACTTATGCGTGCACATGTGTGTGTGCATGCCGGAGCACCAGAAACCCGAAGACAAGCTGGCCAGCATGCACATGCCTGTTTTTGGCCATTTCTAGCAGTTTTTCAGGCCATTTCATTTTCAGGCCTTTTTTTGGCTGTTTTCAGGCTGATTTTTGACCTGAAAAACAGGTTAAAATGGCTCAAAAATGCCCTTAAAAAGGCATGGAAACAGGCTGAAAATGGCCTGTTTTTTTCTGGTGCTCTGGCACCCAGGAAGACCAGCTGGCCTGCATGCATGTGTGCACCAGAAACCAGAAGAGCAGCTGGCAATGGTGCACATGCCCACAGAGAGGGCTCTGCGTGCCACATCTGGCACACATGCCATAGGTTCACCATCATGGGACTAGGGGGTGACATGGTAGCAGTCTTCCAATATTTGAGTGGCTACCACAAAGAAGAGGGCGACAAGTTATTTTCCAAAGCATTAGAAAGCAAGACAAGAAACAATGGATGGAAACTAATCATGGAGAGAAGCAACCTGGAATTAAGAAGAAACTTCCTAACGGTGAAAACAATTAACCAGTGGAACAGAAGTTGCCTTCAAAAGTTGGGAATGCTTCATCACTGGAGGTTTTTAAGAAGAGACTGGACAGCCACTTGTCTCAAATTGTATAAGGGTCTCCTGCTTGAGCAGGGCGTTGGACTAGAAGACTTTCTGGCATGGTTTGAGAGAAAGTAAGTGAGGGGAAAATGGTCAAACATCTGACCCAGAAAGGAGACATAACTTCTTCTTCAGATTGTGCATCATCAGATTCAAGACATGGAACCCCGGTTTCTTTCTGTTAAGACATTGCATTTTGCCTGTCGAACAACCATTCCGTTTAGCGAGAAGTCACATTTGAGTCCTCATCTGCCCAGAAATTGCTGGTATCTTGAGTTGTCTCTGCATTTTATGCACCAGCACAGAATGAAGAGGTGAGTTTAGAATTCAGACATTGAGGTATAAGAGGATAGGCTGAAGTGGTTCTGATGCATGAACTGCATAAGGTGAAATGGCTTTACTGCTGAAAGCAATCACTAGTAGCTTTTAATGGTACCATCTTGGGCTGAGAAATAACTCAATGCAGCTCAAACAATTAAAGTTAAGTGCTCCTGACTGTTCACATGCAGGTGAAGAGACCAGTTGTCTGTCTGGGTCAGGAGTCGGCAACCCACAGCTCTGGAGCCGCATGTGGCTCTTTCATCCCTCTGCTGCAGCTCCTTGTCACTCAAAATATGTGTCATAACCAGCAATGTACGACACCTGCCGGCACACGATTTATTGAGCTTTTTGACACTCCCACCCCTGGTTAGGCCAACCATGGATAAATCCAAGAAAAGAAAAGTTTCAGAAGAAAACAGAAGGTTTAATGGTACGTGGGCAGTTTCAGGGGTGAAATCCAGTAGGTTCTGACAGGTCCTGGAGAACCAACAGCGGAAATTTTGAGCAGTTCAGAGAACCGGTAATGGAAATTTTGAGTAGTTCAGAGAACCAGCAAATACCACCTCTGGCTGGGCCCAGAGTGGGGAGGGAATGGGAATTTTGCAATATCCTTCCCTTGGAGTAGGGAGGGAATGGGGATTTTGCAGTATCCTTCCCCTGGAGTGGGGTGGGAATGGAGATTTTGCAGTATCCTTCCCTGCCATGCCCACCAAGCCACTCCCACAGAACTGGTAGTAAAAAAATTGGATTTCTGGCATTTTGACATCTGGCATTCTGGCCAGATTCAATTGCTTTCACTGCTGATGAGGCTGGTTTACCATTATGCTTAATATGTGTTGAGAAATTGGCAAACAGTGCAGTGTTATCTTCACTTCAGATGTCAAAGGTGTTTTGTGGCTCCTGCTGTTTTCTTTTCTGTGGAAAATGGGTCCAAATGGCTCTTTGAGTGTTTCCCACAGAAAAGAAAACACCGGGAGACACAAAACCCTTCCCGTGCCTGACTATTACTTGAGTGGCTACAAAACAAGCACATGTAGTTGAATTAAACGCTCTGTTTTCTTCTGAAACTTCTCTTTTCTTGGATTTATCCATGGTTGGCTTACTGCGGGTTGAAAAGCTCAATAAATCACGTGCCGGCAGGTGTCACACATTGGCGGTTGTGACGCATATTTTGAGAGATAGGGAGCCACAGCAGAGGGGTGAAAGAGCCACATGTGGCTCCAGAGCCTCAGGTTGCTGACCTCTGGAACAGCCTAATCAAGGAACTGCCAAGGGAAAACAGCACCACCATCAGTATATACAGGACATATGTATATAAGAAGAGAACAAAACCCACTCCCTTCTAGCACTGAAGATGTTGCTTAGACAAGTTAATGAAATGTCTGCAAGCAAGCAACCAAGCTCAGAAGGCACCAAGGACTCCAGAGTTTTGACAGTATACAGTCTCCAAATCTAGAAAAGACTAGGCCAGCTCACGGTAGTTAACTTCCTTGAGATAAATTTATTTATCCTGGTCCTGACTCAAAACTTCCCTGAAGTTCAGCTTCTGACATAAAGTACAGGATCTCAGCTATGTGCCAAAGCCTTCCTCACCCCCAATACTAATACATGTAGTCCTCGACTTACGAACACATTCAAGCCCAGAATTTCTGTTGCTAAGCGAGTGGCTAAGTGTTTTTTGCCCCATTTTGTAACCTTTCTTGCCACAGCAGAACCACTGCTGTTGTCAGGGTTCCAAGTAATACATCCATAGCAAACAGAACTCCGAAGCAGATGAATTCCTCAAATATTAATTTCATTGGATATATCATATTGGCACAGGCTGGTGAAAACCGACTCTAAATATTCCCACAGTTTTCACCTAATTAAAAGTTTTATCCCTTCCCCCAAATGATCAGTCACATGGTCCAATCAAGGTGTTGATTGCCAGGTTGCCAGGCAACTTCACTCCTCCTTTCTCCAACCACCTGTGGGAATGTCCTTGGTTCCCAGGAGAAAGTATTTTGTTTTGGCTACAAACCCCAACTCTCTCCATTCCCCCCTCTCTATCCCCCGCTCCAGTGTGGCAACACTGAAGCTTCAAAATGGTCTCGATCAGGTCAGCTTCAGGGTTGACAGCCATTTTTAAATTAGTAACAAGCCTGTTAAGCGAATCTGGCTACCCCATTGACTTGGCTTCTCAGGAAGTTGCAAAAGTTGGTCATATGACCCCTGGATAGTATATCTGTCATAAATATGAGTCAGTTGCCAAGCATCTGAATTTTGATCCCATGTCTGTAGGGTCATAAGTGTGAAAAATGGTCATAACTTACTTTTTTCAGTGCTGTTATAAGTTCAAGTGGTCATTAAATGAACTCTTGTAAGTCAAGGAGTATCTGTAATTTTTTTTAAAAAAAAATGAGGCTGGATTCTTATTGAAGTACTTCTTGGTAGACTGGAAAGGTTGAGAAGTTTTGGATTAAGCGACTGACAAAATGATCTTTATGATCAAACTGCCGGTTTTTGTGGTTGATTTATGTTGAGGACTGGCTTAAGGTCTAAATTTTAGTTTAAAGAAGAAAAGTGACCTGGCTGTTATTGTAAATCTTTAATCTTCGCCACTGACAGTAAGCTCGTATCCATTCCTTATTTCTTGCAACCACATGTTTGTTTTGCACAAAAATCAATCAGGCTGCCTGTAAGAAATTTGTCACATATATTTTTCACTATAGGATCGTCTCCCACTGTAAATTTCACTATAATCTGTCTCAAAACAAAGCACGGTAGGCATTGTAACATCAGGATCTAGGGCAATATAATCCGAAAACCTCTGCATCAATTTTGAAGAAATGTGGGCACTGCTACTTTTCTAAGTAATGATCTAACTTTTCTATAATTTTTTTTTTCTCAGTTCGGGTGGAAAACAAATACAATATGGACAGATTTGGAAGGCTCAAAAGTATTTTATTGATTTCTATGAAATTTGATATGCTTCCTCCAACTCTAATGTTCAAATCTTTCTTCAAGTTTCATCATTCTTACAAAAAATACTTTAAAAAAAAGCTATTCATTCTTTTTCTCCTGTGCTAGTTAATGAAAAGCTAGGCTTCATTCTTCTTTTCCCCTTTTCCAAATCACACTGCATTTGCCACAACTGAAACAGAAACATGAACTAAGGAGTTACTATAATGCAGACTATTTACTCACTCCTAGCTACTTTGGTGGAAGACACTGCCTATTAACTCAACCCACTTGAGTCACTTGGGAATGTGATGGGCAACATATAAATTTCATATCTGCCTGCCTGCCTGCCTCTCTCTCTCTCTTTCTCTCTCCCTCTCATCTAGCTACTGTCTGTCTGTCTGTCTGTCTGTCTATCTCTCATCTAGCTACTATCTGTCTGTCTATCTATCTATATCTATCGATTGATTGATCAATCAATCAATCAATCATCCATCATCTATCATCTATCAACCACCCATCCATCCATCCATTGATCCATCCATCCATCATGTATCTCTCTATATATCTGTCATATCTATCATCTATCTATCTATCTATCTATCTATCTATCTATCTATCTATCTATCATCTATCTATCTCATCTAGCTACCATTTGTCTGTCTGTCTGTCTATCTATCTACCTATCATCTACCTATCATCTATCATCCATCCATCCATCTATCTATCTATCTATCTATCTATCTATCTATCTATCTATCTCTATCTGTACAAAAATTTGAAGACATAGTCAGGGACATCCAAAGACAGAGGAGGTGATCAGAATGTCAATATACTGAATGTGACTACATGTTCTCCTTTTTATGCATGCGCATGACACTGTACAATGTCATGAGATTTCAGTAGCACATTTTGGCTCTCCCACTCTTGCTTGATTCCTTACTCCACCGATACCTCCGCCAGATCATGACTGGAGAAATGAAATAGAGACATCTGTTTCCTGTGAGAAAAATTGTGACACAGCTAGACACAACAATAAATTGTAGGAATATCACATTGAGAAGAAAGATGCCTATTGTCTAGGCCACAGTTTGTCCAGTGGTAACATATAGTTGTAGAGAGCTAGTAGGACAAGCACCACAAATTCAGGCATGGTAATGTTTGGAAAATGTAGAACAGTAGTGTCAAACTCGATTTCATTGAGGGCCACATTAGAACAGAACAGAACAGAACAGAACAGAACAGAACACAACAGAACAGAACAGAACAGAACAGAACAGAATTGTTTATTGGCCAAGTGTGATTGGACACACAAGGAATTTGTCTTGGTGCACACGCTCTCAGTGTACATAAAAAAAAACATTTGTCAAGAATCATAAGGTACAACACTTAATGATAGTCATTGGGAACAAATAAGCAATCAAATCATATTAAGAAACAGTCAATATAAATCGTAAGGACACCAGCAACAAGGTTACAGTCATATAGTCATATGTGGGAGGAAATGGGTGGTAGGAACGATGAGAAGATTAATAGTAGTGCAGACTTAGTAAATAGTTTGACAGTATTGAGGGAATTATTTGTTTAGTAGAGTGATGGCATTCAGGAAAAACTGTCCTTGTGTCTAGTTGTTCTGGTGTGCAGTGCTCTATAGCGTCGTTTTGAG
>JANHZT010003408.1:68892-84943 GCA_032468215.1 Stegonotus admiraltiensis | reverse complement strand
TAAAATAAAAAGCAGTGGTGATAGCGGACAACCTTGCCTTGTGCCTTTTTGGATTAAAAAGTTCTTTGTCGTTTCCCCGTTTATCACCACTCTGGCTTCTTGTCTGGAGTAGATTGTTTTAAACATCTTCATAAATTTTCCCCCCAAATCCATATATTTTAATTGTTTTAGTATGAAGTCCCATTTGACGTTATCAAATGCTTTTTGCACGTCGATGAATATCAACGCCATCTGTTTTTCATTGTGGACTTCATAGTATTCTATCGTATCCAAGATAAACCTAATATTGTTCCTTATATGCCGTCTGGGAAGAAAACCATTTTGATCAGTATGAATGAAATTCTCTAAAATTTTCTTTAGTCTGTCTGCCATAATTGACATGAAGATTTTATAATCTGAATTTAGTAGGGATATCGGCCTATAATTTTTAATATAAGTCAAATTGGAATTTTCTTTGGGAATCAATGTGATTGTTGCTTCTTTCCACGATTCAGGTATCTTAGCTTCATTAAGTACATCATTGTACACCTCTAATAACAGTGGGCTTAATAATTCCTGGTGATTTTTATAAATTTCTGAAGGTAGACCATCTGGGCCTGGAGCTTTGTTACTTTTTTGTTTTTTGATTGCCTCATATATCTCCCATGCTGTTATCTCATTATTTAATAAATTTTTACCTTCCTCCGAGATTCTAGGCAATTCTGTTTTTTGTAGGTATTGCACTATCTTACCTTCTTCTATCTTCTCCTTATCCTCGTATAGGTTTTTTAAAAACTCATATGCTACCTTCCTCTTTGCCTCATTTTGATAAATTAACTCTCCTTCTTCATTGTGTAATTTACCAATCTGGTTCTTTTCTTTCCATTTTCTTAGTCTATAAGTCTGCCATCTTCCTGGCTTATTTGCATTCTCAAAAAAAAATTGTTTAATGCTTTTAATTTGTTGTGCCATATTTTCCTTTTCAATGATATTTAATTTGTGTTTAATTGTGTTTATTTGTTGTTTCAATTCCCGTTTTATGGGTTCTTTCTGCAGCTCTTTTTCCAATTTGCTAAGATCTTCCTCTAAATTTTTTTGCCGTTGTCTTTTTTGTTTGTTGTCTTTGGCCATTTATGATATTACAATACCCCTCATAAAAGCTTTGGCCATGTCCCACAGGCTCTGATTGTTCGTATCCTCTTTATTACTTTGAAAAAACAAACTCATTTGATCATCCATCTATAATTTAAATTCATTTTGATTCAAGATTGCTTTTTTTAGCAATCCTTGTCATTTTTTGCCCTTTCCATTTAATTTTAATGGGATTGTGGTCTGCCCACAAATTTATGTCAATATTAATTTCCCCAATTCCCAGATTCAAATCTGTTGATGCCCAAACCATATCAATTTGAGACCAAGATTGATGTCTAACTGAATAATAAGTATATTGTTTCTTATCCCCATTTCTTTCCCTCCAACAATCCTTTATGCTTAATTCTTCCACCATCTCGAAAAATGAATTAGGTAATATCCTTCTAACACCTTTCATCTGTCATTTCTATAGTCTAGTTCTCTATCTACAATCACATTGAAATCACCAATTATACACAAATTATCGCATTCTAAGTCTCTAATCATGTTATACAGTTTCTTATAAAATAGTTTTTGCCCCTTATTTGGCACGTATATTCCAACTAACATCAGTTTTTTCCCATCCACCATTAATTCTATTATCAATATTCTGCCCTCTTCATCTTTATACATCTGTTTGGCCAAAATACCCTCTTTTACATACATTACAATTCCCCCTTTCTTCTGCTGCGATGAAGATATGAACATCTTTCCTAGCTTAGAGCATTTTAATAGGTACTGATGCTGCTTTTTATGTGCGTCTCTTGCAGCACTATTATATCCACATTTATCTTATACAGTTTACTAAAGAAGTTTTTCCTTTTTGCCTGGAGAATTTAATCCATTAACATTTAATGATAGAATTGCTAATGCTTCTTGAAAACCTCTACTTATACTTAGGTCTTGTTGCCCTCGTTGCCTTAGGTCTTGTTGCCTTAGGTCCTGTTGCCCTTGTTGCCCTTCTTTATATTCCTTGCGTCCACCATCGTCTTTCCCGTTATCCACATTCTCTCCTTTCCCATTCTCTTTTTCCTTGATTTGGGATTCCCCCCCATTTGGTGACTGTCCTCCTAGTTCTCCTAGTTCTCCTCCTTCTCTTCTTTCTCTTTCCTCCAATTCAACCTCACTACCAAAATTTTGTCTGTAAAACAAGAGTGAAAGCTATGCAAAACAGCTCTCCATTTAAGAGAGTTGAATGCACAGCTTTTTCCATCTGATCGGTGGATTCTTCAGAGTCCCAGATTCCTTGGAGGGGAATCGGAAGAAAGGGGCACCCTGCAGAGCAGCTCTCAGTGGCAGTTGAGAGTGCGGATGGCAGGAAAGCCTTGGAGAAGTTGAACAGGGAAGAAAGGCAGCCCATAATGGTGGCCGTGAAGAAACAACAACAGGCAGCTGGACATTAGCAGTGGACTAGCTGGACAACAGAGAGATGGACCTGGGCAAAAGTGATCTTGGCAACCCTCTGTAAGTGCCCCGGGGTGAAGATCTTCTCGGGGGATTGCAAAGAGGGAAGAGTCAGAAGGAGGCCCAAGGAAGGAGGAAATTTCCTCCATAGTAAACTGGTGAACAGCAAGTGGGGGCCAAAAAAAGAGACCATTTCAATGCGATAGATATCACTGGTGGCATGAGGGGAAAGAGGAAGAGGAAACTTACCATTATTGCTGATTTAAGTAGACAATTTAGCTTGTGAGCGAAAGTGCTGACTAACCAGAGAACGCAGGCATATTGAAGTAAGACTGACTGTTAACTAAGAAAATAGGGAGCAAGAGACACCTACTGGCCAAGGAAAAAGCTGGAGACAATTTAAGTAAGGAGAGGAAATTTAAAGAGAAACAAGACCTATTTTGGATGGCCTGCCAATAACTGACTTATAAATTGAGGAAACTTAAGGAGTAAATTTGGATGTGAAAAATTTAATGTAATAGTTGTAGTGGAACATTTTCAAGAGGAAATCATCTCTCTAAATATTATTGTTCTTTCTATGCAATCTTTGGACTACTATTTTATTAGCTGCACCACCCACTGCATTAATTATTGATATTATTAAGTGATTCAATTATAGATTTTGTTATTAATTAATTGTTGAGTAAGAGGAAGGTTTGCAGACTGTAGTTGGGGTAGGAAAGATCAAGAAAGAAAGCTAAAGAATACATAAGAGACATTTAAAAACATAAAATAGAGTGTGAAAGCTGCAAAGTTAAGCATTGAGAATTAACTAGTTGAGAGTGATAGTTGAAGGGTGCTGGAGAAAACTAAGTGAAATATAAGGAAGTGGGGAAGTCAATTTAAAGCGGTATTGAAAATGACAAGTATCCCCAATTTGACAAGAATTGGTGCAGGAAGGAGGCAAGGAGCTCAAACTACAACAATGGAACTAAGTCCAGCAGAGCAAAGATCTATTGAAGGAATGCTACAGAGAGAGAGATCAAACTCATTTAAGGATCTACAACAGATGCTACAAACAATGCAGGAGGTTATGTTAAAGAACCATGAGGATTTGAAATGAGAGATAGGAGAAGTAAGGAGTGACATGGGAGAAATGAAAGAAAAGATGAGATTGATGGATGATAAATTTGAATGCTTCCAGCAACAAATTCTAAAAACTGAACAAAAATTACAGGAGATGGACAATTTAATGGGAAGAGAAGAAAAAAAGTGGAGGAGATGGAAGAAAGATTAATTCAAGCCAATAGTGCTCTCGAACAGACAATAATCTAATTGGAAATAGATAAGGCTGCCCATTTTCTATGATTTCGGAATGTGTGGGAAGAAAAGAATGAGGACCTTCCGGAGATGATGGCGGAGCTATTGGCAGGAGTATTAGGAATTGGAAAGGAAGAAATGATTAATGAAATGGATGAAATTTATAGAATCCACACGAATTATGCACATAGACATAATCTACCTAGAGAAGTGCATATTAGATTCGTAAAAAAATCGATCTGTGATGAGATTCTACATAGGATCAGAGAAGATTCACTAGAGTTACGAGGAAGACAGCTTGTGGTGCTCAAACAAGTCCCGAGAAGGGTAAGAGACTTAAGATGGCCCTACCAAACGCTTACAGCAAAACTAACAAGAAAAAATGTAAATTTTTGGTGGCTGTCTCCGGAAGGGATTATAGTATCTTGGGGAGAAAGAAGGTTGAGATTGCACACGGTGGAAACTAATATTTTTTTTAATGAGATAAGAGAATCCTAATTAAGGGTGGCAGATATTCCAGTGTCTTCAACAGCGGTCTTCAGGATGCTAATGCCAATAAAAGTGCTTAAAAATAGTAAATAATGGCATGTTAATAACTCAAGTTATTGTCTTCTAAAACATGTACTACAGGTTAAGTATACACTCATAATGGATCCTCTTTAAAAAAAATCTCTTAGGATATATCTAGATATACTTTCAATATATAATTTAGCACAGAAAAGCTGATCAAATTCGAGAGGCAAAAGAAAACAATTATCAATTATAAATTTCAGAAATTTGCTTTGACTTTTTCTCCAATTTGATGAAATTCTGAAAGTTCTATTTCCTAATATTAATATCCTTTTCAAGGTATCGTTTCAAATATTACTATCCTATTTGTCAATCATTATCTTTTAAGATGGCCTTGTTTAATGATATACAAGGTATTTCTCAACTTAGTTTAGTGACCGTTCAAAGTTATAATGGCACTGAAAATAGTGACTTATGACCATTGCAGCATCCCCATGGTCACATGATTTACATCCAGATGCTTGACAACTGGTTCATATTTATGACGGTTACAGTGTCCCGGACTCATGTGATCATCTTTTGTGAACTTCTGACAAGCAGTCAATGAAGAAGCCAGATTCACTTAATAACCATGTTACTAATTTAACAACTGCAGTGATTTACTTAACAAATGTGAGAAGAAAGGTTGTAAAATGGGGCAAAACTCACTTAACAAATTTCTCACTTAGCAACATAAATTTTGGACTCAATTGTGGTCATAAGTTGAGGACTACCTATACAAGGAGTGCATCAATGTAAAAGCACTTTTTCTTTTTGATTCCAAGTAGCCAGACATCATATTATATGCAGATCAGATCACCACAGCTTGCTCAAAAAATCATGTCTAAAAATTCTGACTTAATGCAGTGTAAATTCAATAAATTACAATACAATGTCATAGATGAAATAGTATAACTGCAAATTAATAAACATTTAAAAACTTTTGTTCTTATCTACTTCCCAAGAATAGTAACTTCTTTTGTGTACCCTTATGAACCAAACTGTGATTTTTATGTACTTAGAAATATATTTGATGGTTACACTGTAGGTAAGTAGTAGTCTCTCAAAACAACAATCCATCCCATTATAACAAAAGGGAGCACTTGTTAAGAACACAAACTATTATATATCATTTTCCTATAAAAACATGCAGGCAAAAATCTAAGACAAGGATATTAATGTTATACAGATATATCATAGTTGTTGAGAAGTCATAGGGAACTATCATTGGCACCTATGGGAAGGAGGTTAAAAAGTCAAGACGATGTGATGACAGTACTATATAAAAGAGTTGGGGCTTTGATCATGCTGCCATGACTTTGATATCTCACCATGGATAGTACTGAGATGTGTCCTGTCTTTCCTTTACTAAAGCAGATAAATTTATAGGAATGAAGGAATGACAAACAATATAAACTGGCAACAGCCTAAAAATACAGTGCACAAGTCCTTGATCGCTAAAAAACATGGCAGACTTGACAAAACAAAAACAATGGCCTCAAAACAGAGTGAGAGAAAAAAGTGTCAAATATTTAACATTAGAAAATTACTCATATTCAAATTAGACATTTTGAAAGAAATTTGACTATTTGTGAGATAGGCCTTGAAGTGGTAAGAAACAACCTTTGTTATTCTGGATAATATGTTTATACAACCCTACACCTTGTTATTGAATGTGCCAAACAGTATCAATTTTAGGGATAAATGGATGTGTTGTATTTTTATTGTAAAAACAAGAGAGAGAAGATGATAAAAATGTATGTCACATACCAAAATAATATTGATTGTTCTGGGAACCACAAAAATGGAACAGGACAAGTAATTTTTAATAAAAGTTTCGATCACATCATTCCTAATATTCAGATACCCGTGAGGCTTATCATCTTTCTTCAAGCATTCCTACTAAATATTGCATATATAATTTTATTTTATATAATTGTTGTTTTGTGTCTACCAAGTAAAAACACTGAACCAGAATTTCCTTTCCTAAGCAACAAGGATTTACCTTGATTGGCAAATGAAAACTAACAAAGGACCAATTTCTCCAGAAAATAAAGAACACTTTGAAGCAAAGTATTCTACTTTTGACAGCAAATACAGTACCTTTAACTTAATTTCACAGAACCAAGCTTTATTTGATGAAAATATATAGACATTTACAAGGTTCTTTTTGACAGGCAGTAGACAATTTGGTTTATATTGGACAAAAATTCTATAACTGTCAGTTAAAATGGGCAGTGAAATGGATAACACCAGTAGCTGTGATCAAAAATACCTGGAGAACATTAAACCCATTAATCCTTCTATTAAGCATGGGATTTGAAAAATGAACATGACTTTAAAATACAAGCAGTATGATTTTTAGTGGCGCATGGAACTGAAATAATCTAAGAGGATTCACTTGTTTCAGAACAGGAATTAACATGCACTCATTTCCCAAACATTCAATAAGACCTAAATATCATTTTTAACAGACCGCAGCTTCCATTCAATCTAAGGATAGATTCAATATATGAGTTATGGTCAATGGTAAAACTACTAGAGATGTCAAATGATCACGCTAGTAAACTACTAGAGTAGTCATATGACTGTATAAAATGGCCAATCAAATGGAAACTAGCAGTGTTAGATAGAAATATTCTGCAAAGATCAGGGCTATGATGCACTAATTACAAAAGTCTGTGTTTTCATTTAGAAGACCAGAAAAAGGATTGAGAAGGAAAATATAGTTATACTTAGAACTCAATCCCATTATCTCATTTTTATAAGGTCATATAAAAAATAAAATATATTCAGTACATTCATGGTTTTTATCAGAACAAAGTAGAATTTTAAGATAGAAATTCCAGAAATGTGCACTGAATTTTTGTAGACAGCAGAAGTTGTTCTGTAATAGCCCTCTGGAGTGATTTTTCAGTTTTTAGGAAACAGCTTACTCTGAATAACACAAGGTAAAATATATGCCTTCTGTAACAAATGTGCTAGAAGGGTACTTTTTCTAAGTTTTAAAAGCTTAGAATTTATTTTTTTAAATCCCTTGAGGGGCTTCATGCTATCACCTGCATTGCCAGTACTCTTTCTTCCTTGGGAAAAAAATAGGTGTCAATTTTGTTTTGCCTTTTCACTATTTAAAGAGAACTGTAGATATTTTAATTCTTTGTCCAAGACTATGTACAACTAGGGCGAGTTTCATTCAATTTCTCAAAATATATGCAGAGAGCTTATTTATAACTTAAAATACATGAACAAATATGACAGGAAAATTCCCAGTCTTTATGGATTTTGAAAAACTTCTCATTTTTTTTAAAAATAGGAGAAGTTGTTTTAGAGGCAAAAATATGCTGTTTGCAGCACTTTTAAAAAATCTTGTAATATGGAAATAAGTGGATCCAAGTACATGATTCATGCGTGCTATGCTACAATGTGATTTATTTGATTTCTTCTTCTTGTATTGGAGTTAAGTCCTTACGTTTTCCTCAATGCATCATGATTAAACAATCTGCACTTTTAACAAGTTGTGTCGACTCAGATGTTCATGACCATTAAGAGCACAAGTCTTTCACTGCTCAAACAGGAGCTTTCTATGCTGCACAGTATGCTTCTTTTCAAACTGATTTAAGTTTCATAAATAAACTTAATTTGGCATTTAATTCAGAGGTTGGCACTGAAAGGAAGGAAAAGGCAGTGATCTAAGTGAATGTATTTTATTTTATTTCCAGCAAAAATTTTTGAGATGTAAGAGTTCATGAACTAAAAAAAAAATTATGCTAGCATTTAAGGGCATGAGTGCCAGAATTTCCATGCTCAGCTTTCTTAAACAATTCAGACTGTGGTCTAATTCTTATATCATGCTAAGCAATTATATATCTGATAACAATATATTGAAGATGCACATTTATAAAACAAATAGATTGAGAACAAGGTGGAATTAGCAGTCTCTCACCTGAAACAACTCAAACATTATTATTTCAATTATTAAGAATGCCCATAGTATTGTGCAGAAATATACTGTTCAATGACTTAATAAATCAAACATTTTTTACTGTTAAATATGTAATACTAGTTAACAGAGGAAGAAATATTTGGTAAATATAGTCCAATTAGCTGTATTTATCTACCCAAGAAATTGTAAAAAATTCTATAATGTTTTAATAGATGAATAATGCAATAGAATAGAATATATGAAGCTCAGGGTAGAATTGTGGAGTTTTTGGTGCTCTCTGAGGTTGTTTGTTTGCTTGCAGATGTGTCATGACCCAACAAGGTAATATGATGTCCGCAAGCAACCAATTCCAGAGAGCACCAAGAACTTCAAAGAACATTGCAGTATTATGCATATTAACCTAGAATATGCTGAGCAGCCTTTTTATGACTTGGGACCACACCTACCATACTTGGAAAGTGGGGCTGACAACTACAGAGGACAGAGCAAAGCAACTGTATTAAAGTTGTGGACAGGGCCAAATATTTTGGCATTTCTTTGTCTTTCATGGGTATTAATTTTCTCTTAAGCCTATATTAAGGTTTACTTTTTTCTTTTTTAAATTTCCATCTCCCAGTATTAAGAAATTATACTGCTGATTTGTTTAGAGTTGCCCACTCGATTAAAGAAAAGCCTGAGAGTCTTATTGCCAGAAAAGCATGAGGGAACTGTAACTAGAAGGTTCATCTTTATAGAAAGTTTGTTATACAGGTAGCCCTCGGCTTATGACCACAACTGAGCCCAAAATTTATATTGCTAAGCAAGACATTTGTCAAGTGAGTTTTACCTCATTTTATGATCTTTCTTGCCACAGTTGTTAAGTGATCACTGCAGTTGTTAAGTTAGTAGCAGTTATTAAATGAATCTGGGTTTCCCATGGACTTTGCTTGTCAGAAGGTCAAAAAAAAGTGAACACATGACGTTGGGACATTGCAACCATCATAAATATGAGTCAGTTGCCAACTGTCTGAACTTTGATCATGGGGATGCTGCAACAATTGTGTGAAAAATTGTCATTTTTCAGTGATGTTGTAACTTTGAATGGTCACTAAATGAACTCTTGTAAGTCAAGGGCTACCTGTACAGTATACATGTTGTCTATATATGTGCAGCTTTCTTTAACTTAGTGGTCTCCAGATGTGTTGCACCTACAACTTTCTGGGAATTCTTGGTTTTATAAATCTAACATGTATTTGTGCCTAGAAGGTATCAAATTGGAGGACGTTATTATACAGAGTATAAGCACTGGTACTAGAAAGTACAATGCCCAGAAGGAAGATGGGCAGAAGTAGGATTCTACTGTAAATTTATAAAACAAAAAATACGTCAGAAATCAAACATACCTGAGATTTAATTTTAAACTTGAAATGTCAATGTCCCAAAGGTGCTTTTCCAAAAGGCAAGTGGAGTTTCTTGATTTTTTTTCCTTGATGTTTCACTTCTCGTCCAAGAAGCTTCTTCAGTTCTAACTGACTGGTGGGGAATGGAAGGATTTATATTCTCGGCAGTCATTTGGTTGTTAGCACTCTGAGGGTCTGTTGTTAGCTCTCTGAAAGTTGTTAAAGCCACTTGGGGGTTTATCTGTATTAGTATTTTCAATGAAAAAACCCAGTTGCCTTTTGGAAAAGCACCTTCGGAACAACCATGACCTGGATGATTTAGAATCTCCATAGACCTTTGAAATGTCAATACAATTATTCTAATTCATTGTAACTAACTTTTTGACAATTAACAGTGCATTATGGGATCATCAGTTATTCTTATATAGTATTATTACTACTATTCCTTTTTTAGTTTACTTCTAGATAGCTGACCAAGACACCAAATCAAATTAATTCTGATTTCTGAGACATAATATGACACTAAAAACATAACTATCACTGATTCCAAACATATAGGAACTATTGGTTAAATGAAGTCCTGAACAAGATGAAAAAACTGGTTTGTCAGGGATGAGGCAGGGATGAAGGCTGTAATTTCAAAATTCTTAAAGCCATATTTAGATGACCGAAACACATTCCTATTAGAGAAAGTAAATTGGACATATAAAAATATCTAATTTGTGAAGTTAATGTTTATCCTTAATCTTGCTAACATAACTATCCGACCCAGGCATTCTTTATTTTTTTAGACAAAAATATGGCCCTAGAAAGTAAAAAGAAATGAAACCAGTGAGTACAACTGAAACAGATACATTGATTTTTATTACAAATGTACTAGATCATACACACACACACACGCACACACACACACACACACGATCTGTGTGTATGTATATGTATGTGTGTGTGTATATATACATACATATACATACATATACATATACACATACATACACTATGTCAGTACAAAATAAAAATTACTTTAAATGAATAAATAAAATTGATAAAAATATTATTTTATTGGAAATAGTTATAAAATATAATCATCCCTTGCAGGAAGATTATTTGTTTCAAAAGTGCTATCTACCAATTCAAAGTTGATTTGTTACTATTGGTCAGCATGAAAAGTCATGTACCGGTAACTTGTATGTACTTGTTAGTGCAGAAATCCCATCTAATTGGGTGACTATATACAATAATTTGCACAGCTTGATGTGCAATAATTTGCACAGCTTTGGCTGTTAAAAGCAGTTTTACAATGTTTTAAAAGTAAAAAATGCTGTTCTTTAAAATGATATTTCTGGCCTATTATAGGCACACATAAATTTTCTTCATTGCCGGAAATGATGGCTCTTGTCTGCACAATAGACAGATCTACAACATTTTACAAAATAATGACTGGGTATTTCTGTTTCATACCCATAGTATTGCTCAAAGAAAGCTATATAGAATCAGGTGCAGTCCCTGAAATGATACTTTAAAAAGTGACACTGTCAAGTATTTTTATGTTTACATTTTTGTACGTTTTCCATTATCTGCATGCAAAAATTGCTTACACCTTTTATTCTTGATAGATTAATAAATGTTGTATTCCCTATTTTTGTCCTTCTCTCCTAATTTTTTCTAGCACTAAGAGAATTTTTGCTCGACAGTGAATATTGTTTCTTAATTACTTCAGCTCCCCCTCTGGCTGAAAATGGCATTTTACAGCATACATAATAAAGAGGCATGAATCAACAGTGTCTAATTTTAACTCATTTATTTAATTTCTCAGACAGAGCAACTTAAAAAAAACAAGTGGAATTAAAATGAACACAATTGCCATGCTGTGATAGTCTGAAAGGGAGATCATATTTTAAAAGTTACTTGACAGTGCCCCTTTCATTTAAAAATAAAACAAAAACAGACTTATGTTTATATTGCAGTGGATTTCAAGTTTTCTTGCATTTCATATAAAATATCATTATGACTGTGGATCTTTCCTACAAGACACTGAAAACATATTCAGGAAAAATAAGGCATGTTTTCCAAAAGCTGGATGCTTGGCACATTTGAACATACTGTTTTTAAAATACCAAATATGATCAAATACACCATTACTTTTATTCATCTGGCCTTTAAACAAGATTCTCTCACTATTGCTTATTTTAATTGTGAGCTATTGTACCTTTATCAGGTACTGAGCACCTCAACTGGAAAAACATGAATTCAAATCAAGGTAATTTATGGTTCAAATAACAGCATATTGAACAGGTCCTAAACCTAAAGTATTTAGTGTGCCTATGGGGGAAAACAGATTCTTCAACTTGAGACACCAAATTCTGCTGGAACTGGACTAAGATATAATAAAAGGACAATTATGAACTTCACATGTCATCTTGTTCCATCATATAAGGCAGGGGTCTCCAACCTTGGCAACTTTACAACTTGTGGACTCCCAGAATTCCTCAGCCAGTGCACGAGCTGGCTGAGGAATTTTGGGAGTTGAAGTCCACAAGTTGTAAAGTTGCCAAGGTTGGAGAGCCCTGATATACAGAACTGAATTCTCAGATACACAGACCAGGAAAAGATTTTTGAACTTTGACTCTCAGGAAAGAGGCACAAACAAAACATATATTTGTTGACTAAAATAACTTCCACATTGCCTAGAATCAGACAACAGACTTAGAGGGTCAAAGGTGGTAGGTAAGGACTAACTGCCTACACTATGTACCTTCATTCTAGTTTTGCCTTTGATAAACATACTTTTATTATGTTATACAAATCTGGTCACAGGCAACAGTGGGGCAAATAAAATGTACGATCACACCCTGAGAAGCAAAGTACTCACTTAAACTCTCTTTACAGGTCTACTGTCTATGTCCACTCTAAAACCGAGTTGAGTATTTTGCTGTTACAGAAGTTTAATTCAGATTTAATTCAAATGGAACAAGACTGTCCCTCTCCCCATACGAAACAAGTTATTGCTAAAAACAACGCTTCTGCCAATCTCTAGAATTAAAACTTTAGACACTGTAGGGAATAGTGGAACTTACAAACAAAATAGCAAAAATCAAAACATTTAAGCTTTTCAACTACCTACAGCATGGAAAATGCAGTCCTTTCTACATCACAGTTCAAATACAGTATGAAACTGCCTACAAATGCTCCAATTAAAACAAAGCAATCTGACACTCAATGTTTTTACATGCGGCCGAAAACACTGTGCATCATGGAAGCTTACTTTTTCCTTATGGAAAAGTGCATCTTAGAAAACAATTGTAATAAATTCCAGTGATTCTAAAAAAAATTCCTAACCACTATAATATTATTGCACATTTGGTGCTATATAGACACCATTAGCAAATATATTTAACTAGAAATAAAGGATATAACTGAGACAGATTTGTCTTAATAACTTATAATACATCTGTAAAGAAGGAGATTATTTTTTAACCAAACATACATTTCTTTTGAACCATCATTGTCTTACCTAGACCCAATCTCTTACAATCAATGAGAACCAAAACACAGTTCTGTTCCTACTGGTAGAATTCCCTACATACAGTAGTTAAATCCACACTGATAAATTTGTCAAAGTAGTTTAGAAAATGAATACACTCAGAAACTCAAAACAAGAATCAATAAGATTCTTGTTTTGTCCATTCTTCCTACAGAATTCCAACTATTTTTTCTATGTTTTAAGGCATCATTTATTGTTTTTCACTTGCAATGATGATAGTCATGCAGCAGTTTAATGATAAAAATATATTAATATTTTACTATACAGCAGCAAGTAGTTAGTCAATTAAAAGCACAAACATTTTAAAGAAAAATCTGTAAAAGTATATTACTACAAATAATTGTAAGTTGGAGAACACTTCCAGAAAGGTTAGTATTCTCACAGACTATTTTTATACTTTACAGCTTTAATATATATCACACAAAGTACATAATTATAACTGAAGGTTTGCACACTTGGGGGAGGAGTCAATACTACATGAATAAGGTATGTAGCCAGTAATAACTAGCACCACAGCTACATGAAAATTTCTTTACAACACACCAACTTGGCTTTTACTTTTAAAGGAAATTCAAATCCATGGCTCAGTAGGATTACATCATGATCATGTTGAATTGATGTCTACGACAGGCCTACACAAGTTAGTTAGCACTAACATAAGCTGGAGTTTTGACTGAGACTGAACAAATTAAAATAGTGCTAGTGGCTACACAAAAAACCCTTACCACCTGTTGTTGAAAAAAAAAGGCATACTGAAAATTGCTGCATGTTAAAGTACTTTAAGTACACTTCATAAAAATATATATATTATGAACAATACAATTACATCTCATATACACAACAATGACAAGATACCTACTTAGTTGTAAACCAAACAGGTGCAGAAAAATATGGGAGATCATTTCTCTCTCTCTTTTTACTATTTGAATAACTTTGGTTCAAACCATAAAAATCACAAGTTAGCAAATTTCATTTAAATGCCTTTTTAATATTTTTCTTTATGTTCACAGAAGTTTCACTGACCGTTTTATATGCTTAAGGTCCAGATGCAATGCATATTGTATAAAAGAGAGCACTTATTGTTTACCTTGCATGAATTAAACCTACGTACCTTTTAACTCTACAGACTTCTGCATAACATTTAGACAAAGCTCAGACACACAGCATGCCTAGCCCTCATATATATATACACATCTCTAATCACAGGTATATAGGGTGTCAAATATACTATAATAACCTCCATCCATGAAAGGTTTTGAAATTTGGTAACAAAATGAGAAGAAAAACTAAAAATATTATTTTACGTGTTCTAAAATATCTCTTTTTTGTGCTAAAGTCAAATGTTAGCTCAACATGAAAAGGACATTTTCTCTTTTTTAATATAATTCAGCAATATTTTAATCTTGACCATTTTTGCAAACACTTTTTTAATAATAATAGCTTAAACGTGTACAAAAGTTCTTGGTTAATTAGGGAAATAAACACTCAGTTCTTTATATTTTTTTAATCAAGTAGGAAACACAGTTCATCTTATATAATGTTATTACTTTTTTTGTAATTTTTTTTGTTTGTTTGTTTTTAGCAGCTGCTTACTGTTTTATACGATGAGCAAGAGTGGAAGGAACAATCCAGCGATGGGGTGGAGAGAAAGAAGTTGCTTGCTCGGCTGTCAGTTTTGGTGGTGGATAGGTAGATGGTGCTCCCCTTGGAGTTATAACAGGTATATTTAACGGTATGCATTATTTTCGGCTTGTGGATGTTGGTTTTCTCTCTCTTTCTCTCCCTTACAGTATAAAGTCTTTCTCTGTGTGTTGTTGTCATTATTACCAGTGTCTCTGTGCAGCAGGGCAGGGAGGAGGCAGCCAAACGGGAAGGAGGGATGTGGAGAGGAGGGAGGAAAGATAGATGGAGATCAATCCTCCTCTGGCTCCTCCGCCTGCAGCAAGGCTCCGGGCGGGCCAGTGGGGATAGCGGTGCTGCTGCTGATTTCGGTCTCTGGCTGCTGCTCTGTTCCGCCAGAGGAGGAGGATGCGGCGGCGGCGGCGGCCCGCTTGTCTCTCTGCTTCTCCTGGATCTTCTTCATCTCGTCCGAGTACTTGCAGAAAGTGTGTCCGAATTTGGCCCACACCTTGTAAGGGACGGTGATGGAGTTGCGGTAGGTGGGCTTGACCTCGCTCACCCGCATGAAAACGCCATACTTGTTGGAGCCCACGTCGAAAAAGAACCGCTTGTTATCCACCGTCAAGGAGGTGCCCTCGGGCAGCTCGGCCGGCTCCTCCTCCACGCCGTAGTCGTCGATGAGCTTGGCCAAGGCGTCGCGGAACTCGATCAACCCTTGCGCTGGCAAGGCGATGGTCTGGCCCTGTGTGGAGCCGAGGCCTGGGCCGCGGTTGACTGTCTGCCGGATGCGCAGGAATCGCCCGCGCTGGTTCTCCTTCAAATCCATGTAATACTTGCGGTTCTCGCGCACCAGAAATTCGCTTTTCAAGGCCCGCCGAGGCTCGTCCGCGGCCTGCGCCAGCTCCGGCGGTTGGCTGGGCCCCAGCTGCGCGTAATGCTCGATGAAGTCGCCCAGATAATCGCGGAACTCCACCGCCACTGACATCGAGAGCGTCAGCCGGCTCTTGCTGCCTCCCGCACCCACCTCCGCGATCTTCAGGAAGCGGCCCTTCGCGTTCTGCTTGACGTCCAAGTAGAAACGCTTGTTCTGGATGTCCACCCGCTTGGAGGCCAGCTCCTGCGTCTCGTGCTGGAGGCCCACCCCGCCGCCGCCGCTACTGCCGGGCCCGCCGCCGCCGCCGCCGCCAGGGCCCGAGCCCGGCG
>JANHZT010003407.1:17980-28362 GCA_032468215.1 Stegonotus admiraltiensis | reverse complement strand
CACAGAGCTCACCTTTACCCATCACGCGCGTGAACTGGCCTGCACTGTCCCCTTCGGCGATCGGTGCCGCTCCGGATTCTCCGTCGCACGGAGAGCCTGTTGGGGGCGGGAAGGGGTCCTCGGTGGCTTCCTTGTCCTCATTGCTTTTCTCCAGGCCCAGCGTGGGACCCCCCCTTGGCTCGGCTGCCAGTGGCTGGGCCTCCTTGGATGCGGCCGCAGCATGCAGAGTGTGGAAGGCCTTGATGGGGGTGGTGATGATCTGCTGCAGTTCCTGAAGCGCGTTCCATAAGTTCCCCCCTTCCAAAATGTCCTGGAGAGAAAAGAGGGGGAGGGGAAGGGCAAGGGCAAGGATTCTCCTGGGATTCTGCTTGCTTGCTGCCAGCTGTTTCTCTTTGCTTAGGCATTAATGAAGGGCTTTCCCAACACCCTTCATTCTGACCCCCTTCACTTTCGTCATGCTGCAGCCTGATGCTATGGGTGTTGAAATTCATTTTTCAGCCAACAACTGCTGGAAAGGAGGGGGAGGGTTTTCCTGCAGGGCTCTCTGCTTAGCAACTGCTGGCTCTGGTCCAGCATTCTGACCCAACAGCTGAGTGACACAACTCTCTGCCAGCAAGCAAAGAGCCACACATCTCACATGGCATCCCAAAGCACACACGTTTGATGTAACTTTTAACTCCTGCATCCTATGCTGCGGCAAGCAACGCCTGCTCATCGTGTTTCCACTTGCACGAAAACCAAGTATTTAATGAGATAATTTCTGAATGTTGAATAAAGAGAGAAACTCTCTCTAAACTAGGGGTGACCAACCTTGGCCACTTTAAGACTTGTGGACTTCAACTCCCAGAATCCCCAGCCAGCACAGCACAGCTGGCTGGGCAATTCTATGAACTGAAGTCCACAAGTCTTAAAGTTTCCAGCTGGCGGAGGAATTCTGGGAGTTGAAGTCCACATATCTTACAATTTCCAAGTATGAGAAACATGGGACTAGACCAGTGGTTCTCAACCTTTTCTTCACAATGGACACCCCCGCCCCCCCGCCCAGACTTAACATTTAAATAATATTTCTTGTGACATAACAGCCCCCCAGAGGTCCGAGGACCCTCGTTGAGAACCCCTGCTCCAAACCATTCGAACAACCCATGGTTGACCATGGAATCCCAGGTCTGCTCAACAGGCCCCTTACCTTCTCCAAGGACTTCAGGACACTCTGCCTTTCACGCAACTTTTGGATACTTAAGGCAATTTTGTGCCTCGCTCCTTTGGTCACATTCTGCATGGGGAAGGAGGAGGAGAAGGGCAGCTAAAAAGGCAATTCAGACATGCACCTGCCCTCTAGCCTTGAGAGGAGGGACCTATCCGCGTCTTCAGAGCGGCCCCCTTCGACAGTGCCTAGTGTGGCATTTCGGAGGTGTCACTGTGACCGAAGTCAGAGGAATGGGAAACCAAGTTGGCTCTCCCAGGTACCCCCCCCAACTGCCAGCCTTTCAAACTAGGCAGGAGGCAGCCCCCTTTTTCCCCCTGCTCTCCTTCCTGCCCTGCAATACCTGCGATTCCAGATGTTGCTCCGTGAGAGTCATCATCTCTTCGTAAGACATTTGGGAGAAAAGGGCTGCGTATTTGTGGAGACGGAGGCTCTTCAGCCACGAGGGAACATCTGTGGGGAAGCACCAAGGAGTCAAGACTCCTGCCCCCAAAACCCTGTTTCCTGGAGAAGACCACCAGCGAAGCACGCATGGCTACATGCAGCCCTCCCTCCGAGAGAAGTTCAAGGAGACCTTTTTGGGGCGAAGTGAGACATTATGATGGCGTTTCCCAGTGCTGCTTTGAGAGCAGGGCCTGCTCAAGGTCTACCAAGTCTCCATGCTGGGGCTACAAGAGCCCCTCCCACACTCCACCCCGTCTTCACAATCTCGATGCAACATTCGGGACAGCCAAATTGAGGCTAACAAGGCCACATCCTCTTCCAAATGTATTTCTGGATGCCCCCAAGTAGTTGACTTACAGAACCCACTGAGACGGTTCACTTAAGTCTCTGACTTACGACCATAATTGAGCCCAAAATTTCTGTTCCTGAGCGAGAAAGGTGTTAAGTGTGCTTTGCCCCATTTTATGACCTTCCTTGCGAGCCGTTAAGTGAATCCCTGCAGCTGTTAAGTCAGTAACTTGGTTCTTAAGTGAATCTGCCTTCCCCAGTGACTTTGCTAGCCAGGAGGTCGCAAAAGGGGGATCACGTGACCTTGGGACACTGCAACCGTCCTAAGTACATGCCAGTTGCCAAGCATCTGAATTTTGATCCCGCGACCGTGAGGATGTTGCAACGCTTGTGTGAAAGACGGTCAGAAGTCACTTTTTCCAGTGCCGTTGTAACTTTGAATGGCCACTAAATGAACCGCTGTGAGTCAAGAACTACTTCTACAGCTCTGTGGGACAGGCTGGGCTTTTCTCTGTAACGTATCCTGCATCATGAACCCAGTAAAAGAAGAAACGGCAACCCTGAAGAAGCCTGAGAGGGTCAGAAACGCGGGGGGCTCTGCTGACCCCTCCGATCCCAGGGCTGGAGTTACGCAAGCGAAGCAGAACTTTCCCAGCCCTGGCCGGCCTCTGATCTGCTTCCACCTTCTCCAGCACCTGCCGCACCTTTCATGCCGCTGCCGTCCTCGTGAAAGCTGTTCCGACTGCCGGGCTGTTCCTCCGTCTGCTCGCTGCCTGAGGAGGCCACGCTGCTCTGGGGCGAGAGGGGCGCGTGCTCCCCGCTGGAGATGAAGGCCGGCCGGGCCCCCATCTCATCCACGTTCATCCACTCGCTGGTGACCTGCTGGCCCGTGGGGATGAGCGACATGGAGCGCTTCAGCGGGCTGGGGTGGATTTGGCAAGGAAGAGCTGGGGGAGGAGACAGTCACAAAATTATTCCCAATTCCTTTCATCGCAATTGGCCCAAGGCTAACCAAATGGATTTTGTGCGTAAGCTGGGACTAGAACTCCCTGTTTCCTGGTGTTGGCCCAAAAATCACCCTGTTAGCTTTCATGCCTAAGGCAGGACTAGAACTCCCAACCTCCTTGTCATTGGCCCAAAATCACCCTGCAAATTCAAAACGTCGAACAATAAAAGTAGCAGGTTGTGTAGCTGGCACCCAAACTACGAGGCTAAGAGTCCCCCCAAGTGAAGGTTTCCTAGCTCACAAGCCAGGATTTGAACACACCTCACAGAAAAGCCTGTTTCGATCTGGGAATATGAAAAGCGCTTCCAGCTCCTGACAAATATCCCGGCCTCCCCCCTCCCCCCATTTTCCATCCCTTTCCCCAGCAAAGCCCTTCCGAACCTGTGCTGCCGGTGCTGCTCCCAATACTATTGATGCTCGAGGACACCGAGCCGGCAGGATGGAAGGACATGTGCCCATTTTCCCGTGGCGCCTTCTCCTGCCAGCCGTGGCCCAGGTCTCCGAGGCCCGTCTCCCCTGGACCTTGCCAGTCGTCGGAGCCTTGGCGCGAGTGGTAGGCCGTGTCTGGCCGGGCCCTGCCCTGGCTGGGGTAGCCGCTGGAAAGACGCTCCTCGAGATGGTTGAGCCAAAGGGCCAGGGAGCTGCGGTCATCCAGGGTGGTGGCCGGATGAATGAGGGCGTAGGACAGCAGCTGCCGGCTCTCTTCGATGAAGAGGTTGCTCTCGATGGAGTAGGCCAGCACCTTCTGCAAAAGCTTCATGTACTCGGACTTGGCGTCTGCGTTGCCAGGCTGGAGGAGGGGCAGGTGGGAGAGGAGCAGGGAGACCACTTTGTCTTTTGGCTCTTGGTGCCATTGGTTGATGATGGCTGGTGGGGAGGAGAAGAGGAAGAAGAAGAAGTAAGAGGAGGAGGAGGAGGAGGAAGAGAAGGGATGCAAATCGGACAAGGCCGCTTCAGAGCCAGGAACCTCTTCCGGGCTCTCCAAGGGAAGACCCTAACCTGGAGGCGGGATCCTTCTGACCAAGGCCTACATCAGGCGTGGGGAAGGAGTGCCCTTTTATGACTTGTGGACTTCAACTCCCAGAGTTCCTGAGCCAGCCATGCTCATTCTGGCAGTGGAAATCCACAAGTCATAAAAGGGCCACCGTCCCCCCGTCCCCCACCCTGGCCTTCATGATGGCTGGCTTGCAGCCACAAGAGCGATACCGTGGCCATAAGGGCCCTATCGGATGCCACCCTATCTTTTATAGGCTGTTACTTTTACACGGCTGTTATACTTAACAGTATAAGGTACACACTGCGGACCACATCAGCCAAGGGATTTCAGCTGGTGGGATCTAGGACAGGGCTCTCCAAACCTGGCAACTTTACGACTTGTGGACTTCAATTCCCAGGATTCCCCTGCCAGCCTTGCAAATGCCTGCAGTTGTTAAGGGAATCATGCAGTCATTAAGCAAATCTGGCGTCCCCAATGGGCGTCGCTCGTCCGAAGCCGGCTGGGAAGGTCACAAATTTCAATCACGTGACACCAGGATACTCCAACTGTCATAAACACATGCCAGTTGCCAAGTGCCTGAATTCTGAACAGGTGACCTGGGGCGGGGGGGGGAGGGGGATGCTGCAATGGTCATTATGTGAAAAGCAGCTGTAAGTCACTTTTTCCAGTGAAGTAACTTCAATCAATCACTAACGGAATGGTTATAAATCAAGGATTAGCTGTACCCAAATGGGCAAACTGTCAGAATGCAAACAAAAAGGAGGTGGGGAGAAAAGCTCACACTACACACACACACACACACACACACACACACCCCTTGTCTTACCTGCGCTGTTAGCTTCAGACTCCAGAACGTGGATCTCTGTGCAGTCGGCCAGCGAGTGCTCCAGGCACAGCTGCAGAAAGCGGGCTTGGGTGCGAGAGATGCGCTTGAGAAGGGAGAGCAGGGCGACCGTCTGCTCACATTCGTTCCAGCCTTTGAACCAGCCGGCCAGGATGCCCACCTGATCCCGGAACATCATGATGGCCAGCGCCTTGGCCTGAGCAGCAACGCACCCACAGAGGGGTCAAGGAAAGCACAGGGAAAGGGGCACCCCTCACATGTTTTCAAGGAGGGGTGGGGGGATGGGGGTTTAGCAGGTAGGCAGCACCACAACACCAATTTTCACACTAGCAGGGTGGCACAGAAGTCAGTCAGAAACTCCTGGTTCCCTGTCGGTCCTTTGGGATTCCTCTTCTTTGACGGATCCTTTCAGATCTCCCTGTACAAAAGGGAGAAAAACAGATATGATACTCTGAAAATCCCTCCCCATTTCTCTATTATCTAGCACAGGTTGGCCACGTTAACACTTGTGGAATTCAACTCCCAGAATTCCCCAGCCAGCTTTGAAACACAGAGGTCAAAAGAAAACACAAACACCTGCTCCTTTAAACACTTAACAGTACACTAACATATAAAGAACGGTTGAGAGAATTGGGTAGGTCTAGCTTAATGAAAAGGCGGCCCAGGGGTGACATGATAGTAGTATTTGAGGGGCTGCCACAAAGAAGAGGGGGTCAAATTATTCTCCAAAGCACCGGAGGACAGGACAAGAAAAAATGGATGGAAACTACTCAAGGAAGGAAGCAACCTGGAATTAAGGAGAAACTTCCTAGCAGGGAGGACAATTAACCACTGCTTGCCACCAGAAGTTGTGAATGCTAATTGTGTTTTCTTACTTCTCGTGTAAGCTATCTTCAGAATTATTTACACAGAACGATGAACCCGACATTCTTCGTATTAGAGTTAGCTAGTCGGAGAAAAAGGTAGCATGGATTTACGGAGACGGTGTTTGGATGAGCGTCAAAAGGAAGAGGAGAGCGTGAGGACAATCACCTCCAACAAACTGCATTTCGAGAGGCTCGGTATGCAAATCCTGCAGCCCCAAGAAGCAACCTCGTAAAAGCTTTAAATGACTTCCCCAAGACCTCCAAAGGAGACAGACGCCGGTTGAGATGGATGAATCTAATTAGCTACCAATCAACGCCGGGCAGCCAGCGTGCCTACAGGAAACCCCTGAAATTTCACAGGTTGGGTTAAGGCGCAGGAATACAAGACAAGACAAGAACAATCCAGAAGAGCGTCTATGGAGACTCTCATCCACCAGGTCGTGGTTGTCCCAAAGGTGTTTTTTCAAGAGGCAACTAGACTTTCTATGTTCTTTTTTAGATGAAGAAGCAAAGCGTCTTCAAGGAAAAACATTGGAAGTCCAGTTGCCTCTTGAAAAAGCACCTTTGGGACAACCCAGAAGAGAGGAAAGAATCAATTAAACCCAACACATCCATAAGCCCAGCCTGGCTACCCGTTGCCTCTGGACACTGCCACTGTTCGGATATCCCTTTTTTGGTAGAGGAAGCAGCAAAAGCGGGTTCCAAAACCAAACTTCTATTAAAGCAGTTCTACAAACAGAGAGCATCTGTATTTTTTTTTTTAAATGAAAGGGAAAGAATACACAGAGGAAACGGCTGTCTGGGTCCTTCTATTCTCTGGACACTATAATTAGAGTTAACTGAAGCAAGCCTACTCCCCAAAGAAAGCAACCAGGAGGAGTCTGCAGGAGCAGGGAGGCAGCTGGCCCTAATTATACCTTCAAAAGAAGAAGGAAGGCAACAGGCAACCAAATGCCATCCGCAGTCACATGCACACCCAGGAGAGGCCCTCTGCCACACAGGTAGGGACCGGGAGCATCGAAGAGGGAAGAGTGGACCAGCAACACAGCACCAAAGGGACGACAAGCCAAAACTGGACACGAGTTGTGTAGTCTAAAGAAAAGCGTGACTCCAGGTCAGTTAAACTTGGTGGACAGATAAGAGAGGGAATCCTCGAATTACGACCACATCCAAGCCCAAAGTTTCTGTTGCTCAGCAAAACAATTCTTAAGTAAGTTTTGCGGCATTTTATGACCGCTCTTGCCAGTTATGAAGTGAATCACTGCAGTCAGTAACAGGTTGTTAAGTGAACCTGGCTTCCCCATTTATTTTGCTTGTCAGAAGGTCGCAAAAGGGGATCGCATGACGCCGGGGCACTGCGACCGTTGTAAATATGAGTCAGTTGCCAAGTGCCTGAATTTTGATCACGTGATCATGGGGATGCTGCAACGGTCGTAAGCGTGACAAATGTTCATAAGTCACTTCGTTTTCAATGCCACTGCAACTTTGAACGGTCCCTAAATGAACTACCTGTACTTCACTTTGAAATCTTTTGCACGCCAAACTTTGATATCTGCTATTCAGATATCAAAGGAGGGAAATGCATGTCAGTTATACAAACAAGCCAGGACGAGAAACCTAGAATTACAGTCAGGTTCCAGTGACTCAGCTAAGCCGAAATATCCTTTGCCAAACACTTCTGGCCACTTCCCCCGCTGACTCCAAAAATGCAAGGCTAAGCCCATTTCGCTACTCTAAAACACACTGCGGGATGTTCAAGTGGAGCAAAAGAACACAACGCAGATGACCTGTGGTTATCCTTCTCCTTCCCTCCGGGCACCCGAGGGCACGCTTCTGGTTCTCACCCTGCAAATCAAAACCAAGGAAACCTCACTGCCACAGGTCCAAAAATAGGACGTGTAAATCAGAAAACAACAGGAGCCTCCAATTTCACTCCTGGCTTTCCAATTCAGAAAGTGGACGCAAGAGAAACGATGCGGTTCTCAACTTCAGGGGCTGATAGCACTGGAGCTCCCCCATTTCCAGACCGAAGGACGCCAGAGCGCTTAATAAAAAGCAGGTCTCAACTATTGTGATACTTGCAGCTTGTGTTGCTCTCGGACAACGCAGAGAGGATACGGAGATGGAAGGCATGCAACTAGTTTCGTCATCATATGGTTAGTTGCAGGAGAGCGATGCACGAGTCCTTATTTTGGATTAACGTAGAAACGTAACATCGCCTTCTTTGAGGAAGGAGGATTTTTTGAAGCCCTGCACGGATATTCGCTCTGTTGCTGATGCAAAAATGATATTTAGGTGGGAGAGAGAAAAAAAACTTCGACTGAAAAGAAGTCAGATTTTTCCCTAATGTCTTCATTCCGATGACGCTTCTAAGACAAAGCAAGGTTTCATGTTCTTACTAGAGAGGCCGTCTACTTGCACGGCACAAAACAGAGTTGAGAATAACTGGGACTAGCAGTGTCCAAACTTTCAAACCTGTGGACTAACTCTCAGAATTCCTCAGCCAGCTGTGAGCTGAAGTTCACAGGTCTTAACATTTCCAAGGTTGGAGACCCCTGACTTTAACAGTAGACACCTTAAAAGACATGCCGGTGTAAAAGAAGTGAGGCAGCAGCATTTGAATGGCCTCTGTTCCTATACAGGTAGTCCTCAACGTATGACCACAATCGAGCCCAAAATTTCCGTTGCTAAGTGAGATATTTGTTAAGTTTTGCCCCATTTTACGACCTTTCTTGCCACTGTTGTTAAAGGAATCACTGCAGTTCTTAAATTAGTAATTAGCCAGTAATCTGGTTTCTGCATTGACTTGACTTGTCAGAAGTTTGCAAAAGGAGGCCACCCCATGACCCCATGACCTCAGTTCACTGCAACCGCCATAAATAGGAGTGGGTTTTCAAACATCTGAATTTGGATCATGTGACCATGGGGGATGCTGCAAGGGTCATGAGTGTGAAAAAAGGTCGTAAGTCTCTTTTTCTGAGCTGTTGTAACTTTGAACTGTCCCTAAACGAAAAGTTGTAAGCTGAGGATCACCTGTATAGTCATTACAGCCAAGAAACACTGCTTGCTACCCAGTGATCCTTCCCTGGCTTCTCTTGCAAAAACAGACGGAGTTTTCGCTGGCCCAACTTGTCTCTGCACAAACCGCGTCCAAAGCACACATACACACACCCGTTTTCTCTCTATGGCAGCGCCTGCCAGCCACAACAGCTTTGCAAACAAGCTAGGCAAGAGAAGTGCAGCAACTTGTCAATCTTGGCTTTTATGCTCTCACGGTCTAGGACACACAGAAGGCATTGTGGAATGGCCCATACTGAAGCTTGGCTTTCAAATTTGCTCTTGGACTTGGTCAAGTTTTCTCCCTCAGGAGAAAAAGCACATCTCAAAGATGCAGCAAGAAAAGCCAAACGTACAGATTAGGTGAAATCTGGCTCTACAGCAGTAACTGGGAGAGGAATTTTGGAGTCCTAGTGGACAATCACTTAAGTATGCGCCAGCCGTGGGCTGCAACCTCCAAACAAGTAGTGCAATCTTAGCTTGCATTAACAGAGGGATAGAATCAAGATCACGTGAAGTATTAGTACCGCTTTATAAAGCCTTAGTAAGGCCACACTTAGAATGCTGTGTCCAGTTCTGGTCGCCATATTATAAAAAGGATGTAGAGACTCTGGAAAGAGTGCAGAAAAAGGCAACAAAGATGATTGGAGGCTGGAGGCTAAAACATGTGAAGAATGGTTCAGGAATTGGGTATGGCCAGTCTGGAGAAAAGAAGGATTAGGGGTGACATGATAGCAGTGTTCCAATATTTGAGGGGATGCCAGAAAAGGGGGGAGGGGGTGTCAACCTGTTCTCCAAAGCACCTGAGGGCAGGACAAGAAACAATGGACGGAAACTAATCAAATGGAGAAGCAACCTGGAAGTAAGGAGAAACTTCCTGACAGTGAGAACAACTAATCAGTGGAACAATTTGCTTCCAGAAGTTGTGGGAGCTCCAACACTGGAGGTTTTTAAGAAGAGACTGGACAGCCGTTTGTCTGGAATGGTCTAGGGTCTCCTGTTTGAGCAGGGGGTTGGACTAGAAGACCTCCAAGGTCCCTTCCAACTCTGTTATCTGTAACTTACTTGCTTGCGTTAACCAGGCCTTTCTCAGGACCAAGAAAAGCAAACCATAAAACGAGATTCAGAGCCATTCTTGTCCAAAGGTCTGAAAACAAACCAACATGTTCAAATCAGGGGGCAGGATGGACACCCGGCATCCGATTGAGCGCTTGTGGCACAACTTTGTCTTTGAGTAGAAGGGCATCTGTCATTGGCAATAAAACAATATAGATATTAAGTAGGACAAGCCTTTCAGCTAAATATAGGCCTCCAGTGTTTCTCGCGTAGCCTCAGCCATCACATGCAATATGGAATTTTGTTCTTATCGACAGAGATCATTAGGACCTGTGCTAAATTTCTAATCTAGTGCAGCTTTCTAGTTCCAGTTTCAAAACCCACAAAAAAGAACAGAATCTCGTAAGGCCTGGTTACTTATAAATTAAGACCCCAGAAGATTATTATGAGGTTCAATCTAAAACATGAACCTTCCCCAATATGCTAAATGCTGCACAGCCACAATGAAGCTTAGGTGAGAACAGGTTACTGTATATAGGCTGAACCAGTGGTAGGCAAAGTTGGCTCTTTCACACCCTGTGGACTTCAACTCCCAGAATTCCTAAGACAGCTTCGCTGTC
>JANHZT010003406.1:104181-123946 GCA_032468215.1 Stegonotus admiraltiensis | reverse complement strand
TGCTCTAGTTAGTAGTACAACATTACCAGAGAAGAAGCTATGCAAGATTAGGTTAACAACTCTTAATGCCTTTTTGGAAATGTTGTTACAGTGGGTTCGGGCACTTAGATATTTTATAATATCTTAACTTTTGTACAATATCTTAACTTTTGACACTTAGATATGGATCAATAATTTTAAGTGCTTCTGAACTCTGTTTAGCATTTAATTTTTAATATGGTATTAACAAACTAAAATGGTTATTATAACCTTTATGAGGAATGCTTAGCATATACTAAATGAAATATTCAAGAGTAAAGGGCGGTGTAAAATAAGGAATTAGAATGGTTTTTATTACCTAGAATTCTAATCAAAGTTGCAAACTCTCTCATCTGTCCAATGGTTGCAACTTATGGTAGTGGAATATATTTATATATGATGAAGATCTGCCTTAATTCGGAGTGAATGTTGCTTAAAATAAAGTTTTGAAAAGATGAGTGCAATAAGAATTATTGTAGTGGTAAATTTGCTGAGGAAATTGAATTTTGTATCTTAATAATTAAAGGCTACAACTAGATATTTATTAAAGATCCAGTAGTCTGCTGAGCCTTACATTCCATTAAGTTTATTTCTCAGGACGATTAATTCCTTTGGCTCTGCCCCAGGATATAAAATAAACTTCTTCAAAGTCAGGTATTTTAAGTTTCCTCTTTCTCTCAAGTAAATATGAAATATTTGTAATAAATTGTATTTGAATTGTATTACTCTTTTCTGAAATAATTGTGCTATCCAATTGCATTGTGACTCCATTGAGAAATACCCAGAGTTATTTGGTTGAATTAATAAAGAATCTGGTTTGGGAAGAAAAATAAGTTTTTCTTCTAAAGAAACAAGCCTTAGCACATTAAGTATGGCATGGCATGGCATGGCATGGCATGGCATGGCATGGCATGGCATGGCATAGCATAGCATAGCACAGTACACTATACGTAATCTGTTAAATTAATAATGCCATTTCTTTTAATGTAAAAAATAAAAGTAGGCAAATTAGCATAAGTATTGGGACTTTAGCCAGTGGTGGGGTTCAAATAAATTAACAAATGGTTCTTTGTCCTAATGATAGGCTGGGTGGGCTTGGCCATGGTAGGCATGACCTGGGGTGTGTGATAGGCAGCACTCGGCCTCCTGCACCCCCTGGGAGCAAAAACAGGCCACGGGGCACGCCACTTAAAACAAAAGTTTTTAAGACTTTTGCACTTGTGTATACATGAGCTATAATTTCTTCAGGGAGCTTAAAGAAGGGAAAATGAAGGCAGAATTGATTTGTTTTTTGTCTAGCAGACAGAGCTGAATTAAGGTGACACTGCAAGGCTTCTCGCTTAGCTGGAAGGTACTAATTATGGGCCTAGGAGGCCTCCCTGCAGCCTCTTCCACCTTCCCGGGCTCCGGAGGCTCTTCGGAGGCAGGAAATAGATCCATTTTTACCTTCCTTGGGCCTCTAGATGGCCCATTTTCCACCTACTCAGGCTACTGGGCTCTCTGGAGGCTAGAAATAGGCCTGTTTTCCACCTCCACTGGGTCCAGAGCAGGGCTAGTATTCAGGTATCTTCACTACCAGTTTGCAAATGTGAGCATATTGGAGACTATGAATTCTAGTCCTGTCTTATGCATAAAGTCAGCTGGGTAACCTTAGCCAATCACTGTTTCTCAGCCCCAGAAAGCATGCAATGGCAAAACAATGACAAAATATTCTAAAAATAATGCCAAGAAAACTTGCTCAGTTAGTCATCAATATTCAAAAATGACTTAAAGACACTAAACAAACAAACAAACAAATTATGATACAACAGTACTAAGGATGGAATATAGATCTTCTAAATATATGAGAAAAACAGAATAAACAAAAAGTTTGATGCCTCTGGCCAAATAAAGATAATGGTCTTTACAATATAGCAAACATTGAACCCTGCTTACTGCACTAAATTATATTCACAGCATTAATTCAAAGAGTCTCTGCCTGCCATTTAAATGCATAGTATAATTCCAAAGTTGTCATTTTTAATTGGTTAGTCAAGACCACCTAAACACATTGTGACTGTTAAGAAAAAGAAGTCAAAATAATTCATCAGAACCAGTGCTTTGGGAGATGAATGCATATTTTGGAAGAACTTCTTTATCCACTGTAGTTATCCATGCTTAATTATATTGAAGGTCTTAGTAATTTAAAAGCACTTTTATAGTAACAAGGTTCAAACTTTGAATTTATTCATACTTCTGCATCATCACTAAACACGTGCCCATAATTTTTTCCAAACAAGGCAAATTTCCTATTCTTTGTTATGATGCAGGGAAAAGTTAGAAGAAATGTAATGGAAACAATAAAAAGTTAAGACTTATTGCTGTAATATCATTTTAGAAATTCAAACAGATACTACATCTGGATTATGATCTTTACATAATCGTTACACAAACCAGATTACAGTTGGTATATAGCACTAAGTTATTAATTTATAAAGCAACCAGAAATGAAATAATATAAGCAATTGCAGAATAAAAATGCAAAAGACTTATTTTTGGATAAGAGATTTACATTCTGCTTGAGGCAATGAAATGGTTAGATTCAGAAATATCATAAAAGCGTTATGTGTGAGGGGGCTGTATGTAAATATATGCATATACATACAGTACATATATTTAAAGCAAGAATGAAACTAGCAAGAATGGGACTTTGTGCATATTTTATTAGTTTTCATTAAACAGAAACTTCAGGAAGTACATGATAGACAACAATATAGACTTTTTTATGATCAGTAGCATATAGGTTGCTTAATGTACAATGATACACTAACATGGCACAGTAGAAATAATGAATGGAAATTCGATTTATTTAAAATTAACATGATTCTAAGGATACACTTTATAATCTTTTATTTAGTTTGGATAATGATTTCAGTAGCAGATGGTTGGAAGTTTCAAGTTAATTGGACTCAGTAGGAAGAATAGAATTACTTTGAGGATGACTTTACTATGCTTTACACTAGCTCTTAAATGCAGCGTAAAATGAATGACTAAATAAGAAATTGAAATTTCTGATAATGTGAGTGAATTAAAACTACATTATTAGACTACATTACATGCCAAGGGTGGAGCTGCTTACTTGTAAATATATGGTTAGGGAACAAACATATAGCTGAGCTAATGGTGGTAGAAAATAGAGAATCTAGTCAGCCAGCAAATGATTACTTGCCTCTACATTAATAAAATTGTTTCCTAGCAAGTTGGGTAAATGCTGGTGAATTTTGCAGCACCATAGAAAGAATTGACTACATTTATACAATATTAGGAATGAATTGTCTGGTTGGGTTGTACAAATACTTGTCACCAGTGGTTGGATTCAGCCGGTTCGCACTTGTTCAGCAGAACCAATACCTAATTTTTTGTTTAGTTGGGTGAACCAGCTCTGAAATGGCCAGACTAGCATGCATTCACATGCCTCCAATCCCCTTGCTTGCTGAAAAGCCAGGTTGCAACAAGCAAGGGATTTGAGGCACATGAATGCACTCTAGTCTGGCCATTTCGAACCGGTTCACCCAATTCAACAAAAATTGAATCACTGCTTGTCACACTAAATCAAATTATAAAAATTAGACACTTAGATAAAATTATTTTGAGGATGACTTTACTATGCTTTTCACTAGCTCTTAAATGCAGCATAAAATGAATGACTAAATAAGCAAAGTGGGAAGGGAATTTTGTGGTTGTAAATTGAGGACTACCTGTATTGTTTTAGTAGTTTGCAGTAATGGGATATAGTTGGTACAACTAAAGAAAGATGTGTAGATCTCTGATACCTGACTCATGGAAGTAGATTAGGTTAGTTTAAATCAGATTTAAACCTAACTGACTTAGAGTCAGAGTTTTTCAAGCAATTCCATTTTGCATAAAATTTTTGCATAAAATTGTTTCAGGGACAAATATAATGTACCAAATATGAAAACTAGTTTTTAGATTTGTCCCAGAGATTCATCAACTCTTGCTTAGTGTTGGCAACCTGTGATATACAAACCCTGAAGCAAGTACAAGTCTCTTTAAAACTAGAGAGTAGAAAAGACTCAGTACATCAAGGGTGGGGGGGAGATCAATAGATGAAAAAAAATGGGGAATAGAAAATTTCACTGCTAAAATAAATAGAACACAGATTCGTTTATCTGGCTACAAATGTGTAAGTACAGTTGATATGGTTAGCAGATTGTATTGCAGTGAAACAAAAAATGCATATATGTTGTAGAACTGTAGGTCAGTGATAAACAAGAGTTTGTAAGATGTGTGGTAAGTGATATATAAATCTATGCTTGTAAAGCAGTCAGATAAACTGGCAATTGACTAGGGTCACACAGTTAGATTTATCATGATTCCTTTTGCTTCATGGTTGATTAATAACAGAATGCCTGGCCAGGAGGGCAAGCGGGCTCTAGGCCAGGCAGGCAAGCAGCCTCCTAGCCAGGCAGACAACCAGCCAGGTTGGTGAGGTGTGGTGAGAGGCCGGGAGGTGAGGTGAGAGGCCGGGAGGTGAGACAAGCAGCTGGGTGAGGCAAGGCAAGGTGAGGGACTGGGCATGACAAGGAGTGGATGGGAGGGGACGGGTGAGGCAGGGCCAGGTGTGGTGGGGAGAGCCCCCTTGATGTGAGTGATGTCAAGTTGGCCACACACACCCAGTTACATGACTGCCACACCATGCCTACCCAGCTGGCCATTAGGGCAGAGAACCAGTTGTTAAATTATTTTAATCCCACCACTGCCTAACCAATATATTTTTCAAGCATTTTTGATAATATAAAATACCTTTGTATGTTACTTTCAGCAACATGTACATTTTTCAATCAGTTCCCCAGTATACAACTGTTGCATTTTTCTGTAAAAAGGAAACATAATCAAATGTTGCTTTACAAATAGTTTTATGTGATGCTAACTTGGTAAGTTCTTAAAATGCAATTTGAACACATTTCTTGCCTAGTTTTAAGATTCAGTTTCAGGTATTATGTTCTGCTCACTGTATTTTAAAAATGAAAACAAATTAGTATAAAATCTATATTCCCCTCACCTGAAATAATTTTTAAATGGATATAACACTGCAGGTATAATCAAGTATTCAATATATAAACTGCAGATAAAAATAATTAATATAAAAACAATTACTGTATTTTTTGGCGTATAAGACACCTTTTCCCCCCAAAAAAGAGGGTGAAAATCTGGGTGTGTCTTATGCTCTGAATGTAGCCCCCATTCAGCTTCTCAAACGGAGGTTTCAGAGGCTGAAAAAAGCATCAGAAATGAAGCTTCAGAAAAAAAAGCTCCCAAACAGACTTCAGAGGCTTTCTTTCTGAAGGTCTGTTTCGAAGGCTTTCAGAAGCAGAAAAGAAAGTTTTTTCTGAAACAGAGTTTCAGAAGTTTCCGAGGCAGAAAAAAAAAGCAAGGCACAGAGCTCACAACCAAGGAACCTGTTGCTAAAATTCACCTCTGGGAACAGCTGATTGGGGGTATTCCGGGAGGCTGATCCAGCTTTTTTCTTATTTTCCTCCCCAAAAATTAAGATGCATCTTATACTCTGGTGTGTCTTATACTCCGAAAAATATGGTATATGACAAGCAAGAGAGTAATTCAAATAGAATCAGAAGCTAAGTAAGATGGCTATATACTATGAAGAAGCATTAAGGGGTAAATGCTAGTTTGATATTAAATAAATAAAATAATCTAAAAAGTCAGTAGGTATCCATGTCTAAAGTTCCACAGTCAAGCACACCTGGAAATAGGCCCCTGAAGATCTCAGTTGGCAAATGGATTCATAGGTGTTTCTAGGAGTTTGAGAATTAGGTAGGAGAATTAGGTAGGAAAAGGACTCCAGACTATCTAATTATTCTAAATGAATTATTTAAATTATTCCTTTTTAAATCAACCTGCTTATGATGTAAACATAAACTGTATGTGCACACATTTAAAACACCTTTCTTTCTGAAATAAGGAATTATTTTATTAGTTTAGCGTGGTTCCTATTGATTAGTAATTCAGGCAATGTCTTAATCTTATTTCCTTGTCTGTTTACATGCGTTGGATTATTAAAGCAGTCCACATTCCCAACCATGATGAGTGAGGAGATCCATATTAACAAAAAAGCATCAGATTCACAATGCGGTTTTGTTTGTAGTGAATAATTGCTCGCCACTTCTAATGAAGTTACATGCAATTTCAAAAACTAATCCACAAGCCCTATCTTCTATCATAATCTAATAAGGCATTCTGGTGTGATTGGATGATGCAGCCACTAGATGATATTAACTTTCTGAACTAGCATTCTAATCAGATTAATGATTTACCTGGAATGAAAGTGTGGTTTTATACTTCCACTAAATCTTTATATTTTGTTTCTAGTTCAATAAGATATTTACCTTTGAAATCCTTAATTTACAAATGGAAACTAATTGCTGCCCTGTGGTTGACCCAAATCATCAATTTTTATTATGCAGTTATTGACATTTTCTTAAGGTTGAAAAGGTGGCTAATCAACAGCATTACTAACTACTATACATCCTGGCAAATAGCATAAATCTGTAAAATTCTCAACAAATTATGTGCAGAAATATAATATTCTCCCATAGAAGATATTTTGTTGGCTGGTTTGCTGTCAGATATCCTTTCCTTATTAAAGGTTCAAGTGTGAATGGCCAAATGAAGAAACCATGTACTTGATATGAAAAAATAGAAAATGAATAGCATGTGGCTTCCAACAATTCACTATTTTGGTTCTTATTCATGCAATATTTTGTCTTCAGAATTAGGATTAGCATACATTAAACAATTGTGAATTTATCTCCATCATCTTCTCTCTTTCAGTCTGATATCTATTATATAGATATAACATGACTAATATGCCTAGATCAGAATTTGTTATGTCTAATATTTAGATACTCTGCTGCACACACACACAAGGCCAAAGCTGATGTGCACAGCATAGATGATTGGGCTCCCTATGTGTAGTTTATCAATTTCCTGATGATACTGTTCCTCAAGACTTTAGCCTTAGTTTTCAGGCAATGCTGTTTAAAAAAGAGCATCTTGTCAAATGTCACACCAATCATACTGTCGTATTTCGGTATTGGACAGTACTGTAGTTCCCTTATCACATAACATCCAACTCTTCCCTTGTACCTTGATTTTGGAACTGGAAAGCACACACTTGGGTCTTGTTTGGGTTAGGCTTTAAATGATGTATAGTATAATATCACCTTACTTCTTTAAGGCCTACCATACGTTTCCCAGCTACCTCATAAAATCATGAAAATATATTTCTGTAAGAACCAACATTCATACTTGTTTGAAATAATATCTCTATTAATATGTGTAAATTTCTACAGTAACTAAAGCAATGACTGTATAGGATTAAAAAACAAATGTATAATTCAAAATAGATCTTGTAGATAAACTCTACGGAATATTTACTCATAGAAGCTAACTAAAACAATATGCTCTCTTAAAAGAATTGCTTTCCAGAGAATATTAAAGAAACTCAACTTCTCTAAACTCATTTAAAAAGAAAAAGTGCTACTTCCTCATGTGTTGCATTTAATAAGTGCACCCATAATTTTGTTTGGTAATCTGAGCAATATAAATCTTAAAGGCAATTCCTAAGGGGACAAAAATAGTGTGTTGTTTCCACAAGTAGTGATATGATGATTGCTTAAAGATTATTGCTCTAATGCATAAAATAATCTAATAACTAACTGAAAATTCTATTCAAATAACAAGTCATTAGACAAATAGTATCATATCAAAGTAAATTAGCTGCACTGCTATCTTTAATTATCTAGCTGTTGTGCTTTGATCACAGCTGAATTGGATCATTAACTAGTTAATAGTAATATCTTATGTGAAGGAGTATCTGCTCTTTTTTTTCTCATATGGTAGAATATACTTTAAGAATTAAGATCATAGTATATCAAATAAAAAGACCTATCTAGTCCATTATTACTGTTATTTAAACTGATGAAGGCTACTTAGCTATACTAACCAACTGTGAATTTTCCGGAAAGATAATATATTTTTGCCAGAATTTTAGGAGATTTTGTGTAAGATAACTATTTTTTTTCTGAAAAATTCTGATAGCAAATTAAGCAAAGGAACATGTTAATAGCAAACAATCTATATATTTTGCACTCTGATATCTTAAAAATAACCTCCTATTTATACTGTAAAATTAAATAATTAATACAAACATCATGTGATCAAATCTTATGAGCTCACAAAAGCATAAAATTAACATTGGTTAATAAGGTTAACTCTGAACTTATCTCCTCAAACTTACAGTACTCTCCATATCTGCCTTTAATTATTCCATTAATTTGTATTTTTGTTTATTTATATGTATTTATAATCTGAACTTCAAAGGCTGCTCATTCACTTATACTTCTGTGGTGCTTACTGTGAATTAAAAGTAAGAACATCACAATAATAAAGGAATAGAAATAGTATATGCCACGTGGAATAGACACTAATTACTGTAGCCTGACATGGTATATTTATATAGTACATCACTGTATATATCACACTGGCCCGCTGTTGGTGAAAAGAGCCAAATCTTTAAGACCTTCTTAAAGGATTCTGTGGTAATATAGATCTTGGGAAGAATTCTGTTTCAAAGGACAGGTTTGGTGACTGAAAAGACATATCTCCTATATCCCATAATTAATATTAATAGATGGGACCAAATCTGTCAGATCTTAAAGGAGGACCAGAAACAGTTGAAGAAAGGTAATCCTACACTTATTCAGGTCCTTTGCAATGTAGAGCTTTGAAATGTTCAGTTAGCCTACTCAAAATCTAATAAGACAGTGGTGTTACAAGAGCATACTGAGACACACCCATAGCTGCTAGTAGTACTGCTTTCTGGACCTTCTGTAACTTCCTAGTGAACTTCAAGAACATCCCATGTTGTACATATTGTAATAATCCACATACGTGGGTAAGTGAATAAACTGTAACTGACAATAAGAAATTACTCCTGATTAAGCAACAGGACATCAAGCAGTATATCTTTTTATTTTTTTAAAAAAAATGTTACTAAAAGTCTCTGATGAAAAAATTAGAGCCCTGGGGAGATTCTGTGATGTTAACATGCTTTTTGATGTTTAATGAACAGAAAAATGTTTTCACATTGATTTGGAAAGAAGTAATTTAATAATAATAAAAAAAAGAGGGACTGTCGTATGGCATATAACTTTTTTGTGAATCAAATGATTTACCAAAATAAGCTGCAAGTTCAGTTGGCACATATTTTTCTATAATTCCAAAATAATTTCCCCAGGCAACAATTTATGTTGCTTGGTTAAAATGCAACATGAATGATTAAGAGGTGACAAAGACTAACAAGACAACATGGTTTCTCATTTGGGACTTATATGATCATGTATTATGTGAAAGCCTATTTAAAGGCAAAGCTGCTCAAGAAAATTGGGTGGAAATCAATGAAGGGAAGCTCATTAATTTAAAATCTGAATTAACTATTAATTCATATGGCACTGTTCTTCAAAGCCAGAAGAGCAAAATGCTGTCCTGTTAATGAATAATGCTAAAATGATCAGATTTAAAGCTGGCTTCATTTTTGCACAACAAAAATAATATAAATTGCTTTAACTATAGATGGTTGCATTACTTTGTTGATAATTTTATCATCTCAACTTGTTTCTAGTACTTTACTTCACATAATCAATACATTCTGAGAATTTATAACTATGCTTAGCTTGATCATTTTGGCAAATTTAGGATAGTCTATACAGTAGAATATGGCTACAGTACAGTAGAAGTGGGTGTTTCATCAGTGGAAGCTTTCAAGAAGAGACTGGATAGCTATTTGTCAGAAATGGTTTAGAGCAGGGGTGTCAACCCTGTGGCCCGTGGGCCAGATGCGTCAGGCACTGACCCCACCCATCCCCGGTTTAGCGAAGGGGGAAAAAGTTGCAATACATCACGTGATGACAATATGACGCTGCAAGTTTGACACCCCTGGTATAGGGTCTCCTGCTTGAGCAAGGGGTTGGACTAGGTGACCTACAAGGTCCTTTCCAACTCTGTTATTCTGTTTTGTTCTTTTCTGTTCTACTCTATATCCATGATCTAAAAATCATAATTTAATGTCTTTTTTATACTGTTAAGAAAAGCAAGCATTTCTTCACAGGCGTTTGCAAATTTGGAAATTCACCGACCATTTCTATTATTAATTGTTAATTTGATATTGGTGAAGCTACGGTCAATCAAATAAATGGTTTTTTAAATGTCTATTAAATCTATGGAAAGAAATCTATACATGTGACAACTAGAATATAGTGAAAATCAAATAGCCAGATTATTACCTTCTAAATGGAAAAAGAATTAAAAGCTTCTTGTCATGAAATCAGATTTCCCAGAGTTTTTTTTTAAAATAGCTTGGATATTAAATTAGAATGGGATTTATGTTTATGCAGTTCTATATATTGGTGGACCTAAAGAGACAATGAAATAAATCAATGTTTGCAATGACTGCATTGCAATAGGGAGAGATTGGATATGAAGAAATGCTTGGCATGATTGCTCGCTTGTTCTCTCTCTCGCAAACAAATCCTACTGCTTATAAGAAATTTATTCCTCTTGAATAAATTTGCTTAAGATTTATGTTGTAATTGTTGATTTATAATTCTCCTCTAAATTTGTTAACTTCAAATTTGTAAGATCTAAGTATAACTAGATTGTTTAGTCTGCACACAATAATATACATTGAAAAGACAAGAAGTAACTGAATTTTTTTAAAAATACAGCTGAAAAAACATTTTTTTTAAATTTAAAGCTGCATTCATGCAAAAAACTTGATTAGGTATAATTCCCCTTATTAAACAATTCCAGCAGAGCATTCTGCTGACAAGTAATTACTTGCATTATTAATTTAGCCAATCCAATTATTTTACTTTAACATTATTTCTCCTGCTGAGCTATAAGGTAAAGGGAAGAGCCTAACAACAAGTTTGACAATCCCTCAGTTTAGTCCTGTTTACTTAGGGAATAATATAGACATTATATATATGTATGTATGTATGCATGCATGCATGCATGTATGTATGTATGTATGTTTCTTACTTACTTATTAAAATGCTATGCTGCAGAGGTTGGTTTCAGCAGGTTTTGTCCAGTTCTCGAGAACCGGTAGCAGAAATTTTAAGTAGTTCGGAGAACCAGAAGTAAAAATTCTGACTGGCCCTGCCCTCATCTATTCTCTGCCTCCAAAGTCCCAGCTGATCATGAGGAAATGGGTATTTTGCAGTAACCTTCCCCTGCCATGCCCACCAAGCCACACCCACCAAGCTATGCCATGCCCACAAACCAACACCCATAGAACTGGTAGTAATTTTTTTGAAACCCACCACTGCTATGCTGCCTTTCTCATCAAGGCAACTCTAGGCACAAACAGTGAATTTAAAAAATCATATAAAATATTAAAACAATAAATAAAGACCATATATTTAAAAGTCAATTAACATTCAATTTACCAAGATGGAGAGAAAAGGAACAAAGTGTGCATGGGCAGGAGGTGGGACTGTCTAACCTACCTAACCTGTCAACCCAGAGACCATGCTAGTACACGCTAATTTACTTCTTGCTTCTTTACTTCAATCTAAATTCATCCAAACCCCATACCATGAATATATTGTATGTCATCACATAAACACTTTGATTTTAATTTTAAAGTTAGCATTTAAACTCTGATATTATATTGCAGTGATGGCGAACCTTTTTGCTGTTGCATGCCAAAAGTGGGGGTCGCACGGGGGTCATGCGCTTGCGTGCCCACAGCCATAATTCAATGTGCCCCCCGCACATGTGACCCCCCCTGTGCTCCCCCTGCTTTTGGCATGTGATGGCACAGTGGGCCCATTTCTCACCCTCCCCAGGCTCCAGAGTCTTTCTAGGAGCCTGGGGAGGGCAAAAACGGCCTTCCCCAATCCCCCCCCAAAGGCTGGAAATGGCCTGTTTCCTGATTTCCAGTGGGCCCAGAAGGCCCGAAAACCAGCTGGCCAGCACGCGCATGCATGCTGGAGTTCAGCTAGGGCAATCCTTGTGTGCCCACTAATATGGCTCTGTGTGCCATAGGTGACACGCGTGCCATAGGTTTGCCATCACGGTTATATTGTTTCTCTAGAACAATAAAAATTATTAAAGAAATCAGGAGGAATCTATCAGACCAAAGCCATATGGACTGTTCTGAAAATTTTCCAAAGGCATTAAATTTTGCATTTGAAAACCGATGAGCAGAGAATGTTGCTTGGCCATATTGTTGAACTCATGCCAGTCTGCCAATGGGAGATGGAGATTGGACACTATCTTTTTTTTTTTTTGATGGGAATAGGCCTGAATTTGATGCTCCTTTAACACATACCTTTCTTCTTTGTTGGCAGGGAAGATTGCAACCAACATCATTGGAACTGAATGAGATTGGGAGCAACGAAATTACTCTTTCAAAAACTGAGGGTTGACAAATTTCATGCAAGCTAATTTTTTTCAAGCTGCTTGTTATCTAGTATTTATTTCACAGAGAGTCTAAGGTTCTTTTCATGTTTAAAACTTTCATATTCTAAATCAAAATTAGCTTGTAAGTATTATGCTTTAGGGCATATGCAGACTTTGTTGATTGTAGAGCTAACTATGTTTGTATGTATTCAACAAGGGATTAGCAGAGATTTGCAATTCTTCTGCTACATCAGATGGCAGTTCCCTTTTATGTTGTTATCTTGATAAATTATATTTTTGGATTTGCCTCTTGGTTTCACCGAATTTAAGATCAACACAGCTATACCTTCAGCATAGGTCACTACCCATAGAAATTTAATCTCCTGGAAGCAAAGAAGACACTGGCAAAAGCCACTGTCTCCAGTGTACATGAGGAACTAGAAAATTGCTCATATTTTCACCTAGGCAATTTAGTAAACAGCTTAAACTGGACATACAGACAGAGGTTATGCTAATGTGCTGTGCTAAGCCCCTCAGATCCTAGGAGTTTAAAATCTATTTTAATGGCTGAGATTCAAAACTTCAGTAGTCCCATTAATGAAATTATTATGGTAAATAATTCAACTTTAATACAAAACTAAACAAACACTTCTCATAGCTGATACTTTCTCAAACCTCATTGAAAAACTATTCAGTTTGAATCAAAAAGCTGAAGTGCTGACAACAGATTTTTCAAACAATATGGGCTAGATCCAGGAAGATTTTTAGAAATTAATGAAATGATTTTTTAAAAAATCCTTCCTAAAAAAATTTAGGAAGACCAGTACAAGTGACACTCCAATAACACCTGCTTCATTCCAGGGCATCATTTTATAAACAGAAGGAGAGTATAAATTGAAAAAATTACCCTCCAGCTAGGAAATTGTTACTGTAAATGCAATAACTGGAGTAACAAAAATTAAGCCAATTATTATTATGCATGAAAAATCTTAGACTTGGAAGTATCATTTACCATTTATTCTTAGCTTCTCTATCTAGGATGCCATCCTATTAAACTTCTTAAGACTGATCAAATTCAATCAATCTTCAAAGGAAATTCTGTTCCTTTTAACATAGATAAAATTTAAAGAAGCTAACAGATTGGAACAGATCAATCTATATTCCAATATCAAAAAAGGAGACTTAACAGATTGTGCAAACTATTATACAATACCCTTAATTTCAGATACTAACAAAATAATGCTTCAGATTGTCTAACACTGGTTACAACCTATATGGAAAAATAGATGCCAGACGTTCAAACTAGTTTTAGAAAAGCGGAAGGAACATGCAAGATGATACACACTGGAGAAAGTCAAAGATACCAAAAAGAAGCTGGCATGTGCTTCACTGATTATAAAGTGGCCTTTGATTTGTCAATTACATCAATCTGCATATGTACTTAGAAAAATGGGAATCCAGAACATCTCATTGTCTGCATGAGAAAACTGTATACAGATCAGGAAGCCACAGTATGATGAAAATAAAGAAAAAGACTGGTTCCAGGTTGGCAAAAGACTATACTCTCTTTTTTATTTATTCAAGTTATATATTAAATGTGCATTACATAAGGCTGGATTATAACAGTAAGAAATATGCCACAGGCATATTGGGAGAGCCGCATGAAAGGTATTGAAAAAGATATTCAGATTCTGTGAAGAAAGCTGCAATACTTCTGTATGACAAAAAGAGAGAAAAGATTAAACACATGGGAAGTACGCCACACTTTGCAAACTGTAACCTATATCAGACTTCAAGAGGCTATATTTTAAATGATCATTAACACTGAACTGAATGTTACAGTTAACAAAACTATTATTACTGTGGACATCAATGGCTTTGAATTCTGCAGAACAAATCCTAAATGTAAATGTGTTAATTACCATGGATACAATTGCACAGCAACCTGCTCATAAAAATTGATTAATTTAATATATAGGATACACATTAAACTAGGCCTGCACAACTTGGGCCACACTGATAAATTAATATTCAAATTAAAAATTAAATCTTGGCACACTGAGCAACTATTTGGCAGCTAATGAAGTGCCTTTTAGGATAGCGACAAATTTATCAACTTTTTAAAAAGTGCTATGAAGTCATGGTCCATATGTTATGCATGCCTGCTTTAAACTATTAAATAGTTTCTCAAAACCTTCTTAATGATTCAAACATTCTACTATTAAAAAAAAATAATAAAATTGAGATTCACCAATACACCTAAAATGCCTATAGAAAGCAACGTGTTTTTTTTAATCAAATAACATACTACTTTAGGGTAATATTTAATATTTGGGAGGAAAATACTGTATAAGCAGAAACATATAGCACAACATCAGTCTTTAGTGAAAGTACAATACCCAGTTCCACCCCACAGGCTGCTTGGACTTGAACAGATTTTCTGGTTTGGATGGTTACGGTTTCTGTAGAATACTATAATCAGGGGTGAAATGCTCCTGGTTCGGACCGGATCGCCCGATCTGGTAGCGATGGCAGTGGGTAGTTCGGAGAACCGGTAGCAAAAATCCTTGCCTCCCCATGCCCAGCTGAGCTGCCTGATCATCAAGGCTTTTTTTTTAATGTTTAAAACCATTTTTTCTACAATTTCTTCGGCCAAAAAATGCTTTTAAAAGTAAAAAAAAAACCTCTGATGATCGTGCAGCTCAGCTGGTACCTTCAGAGGCTTTTAAAAGCATTTTTTTACAAACTCTTTGGCCAAAGAGGTTGTAGAAGAAATGCCTTTAAAAGCCTCTGGCGATCCCAGCTGAGTTGCCTGATCGTCAGAGGCTTTTAAAAGCATTTTTAAAAGCATTTTTTTCTTTGGCCGAAGAGGTTGTAGAAAAAATGCTTTTAAAAGTTTTAAAAAAAAGTTGGCCATGCCCACTCAGTCACATACCCCGCCCCCCAAGCCATGCCCACAGAATTGGTAGTAACAAATTTTACATTTCACCATGACTATAATACATAAAAACCAGATATTGTTTAGAACCCAACCTACATGACCACAATGTGAATCCCAGGAAGTTTTTAGTCAGATTTTAAAAAGTGAACTATTCTTGTGCTAGACTAAAATTTTCTTTTTAAAAAATCTAAGCTTCTGTTAAATAATTTACAGTGAGCTTTACACATATAAAGTGTTACATAACTATGGTTTCAAAGCACAGAGCCAAAGCTGAATAAGCCATCATGGATTTTTTTTAGTTTTTGTGAATATAACCCATATCATTGAGGATAAATGGGGAGAGCCTTTAGGAATGAATGGACTTTTTGATTAGCATATGGTCATCAAAGAGTCACCAGTCGTATTCACTTTTGGAATTCCAAATAGAATATAATTTTTTTTATGTATTTTCTCATTTCAGTCCATACTTTCATGTCATTTAACAAGGTAATTTCTTTCTCTGCATTTGGTATTGCAAGTTATAAGCTTTCCAGAGCCTTTTGGAGTGGCTATAACAAATCAAAATCCTCTTCCTCCTTAACACTGTAGTTAAATGTCTTTATATAGTTGTAAAATAGATGACACAATCTCATACCATTATAATTCATAGTCTTAATTAGTTTGCAGAAGGCAAAGCACACACACACACACACAATGTATTAAAAACTTGAAAAGAAAATGCCGTTGGAATTTCCCTTTTTGTGTGAATAAAGGGTAAGGGGATTTTTCTTGATCTAAGAATGATAGTTTGGATGGGACTCTGACTTATGACTTTTTAAAATTCTTGTCATCTAGATGGAAAAAAAGTATTTGTTGACTGAGATTGTTAAATTCTTTCAAAGAGATTTGGAATAATTGAGAATGGAAAAAAATCTTGTGTGGTGTTATCCTAAGAAATATATATATATATATATATATATATATATATATAAAATTATAAGAATTATATATATATATATATAACATATATATATATATATGTTTCTTTAAAAATCTTCTCTTATATTATCAAGGAGATTTTTTTTAAAAAAAATTAAGGAATATTATATTATTCCTATGTATTTTCATCTTTTCTTAAAACTATACTAGATAGAGAAGGCTTGTTGATTATTAAACATGCATTACGGTACTGAGAGTTCCATCTGTCACATAAAATAGTTAACCCACACAAAGGTTTATCATCTCAATATAAATTAGGCCTTAGCGTACTTGGAAAATTAGAACATTGAATTAAATTACTGTAATGCTCTCTACATGGGGCTCCCTTTGAAGAGCACACGGAGGTTTCAACTGGTCCAGAATGCGGCCACGTGGGTAGTTATGGGGGCAACATGGCGCTCCCATGTAACACCACTCCTGCGTGAGCCGCACTGGCTCCCGGTGATCTTCCGGGTACACTTCAAGGTATTGGTAACCACCTTTAAAGCGCTCCATGGCATAGGACCTGGATACCTTTGAGACCGCCTACTGCCACCAGTGGCCTCCCATCGACCAGTTTGCTCCCACAGAGAAGGCCTTCTCAGGGTGCCGTCAGCCAAGCAATGTCAACTGGCGGCCCCCAGGGAGAGAGCCTTTTCTGTGGGGGCACCCACCCTCTGGAACCAGTTACCCCCAGAGATACAAAGAATCCCCGAGCTTGGGGCCTTTCGTCGGGCCCTTAAAACCTTCTTTTTTCAGCAACCTGGGCTGGCTTAGGGTGTTTTAACTCTTTTTAATTTGTTTGTCTGTAATTTTAATTTTAGGGCCAAATTTATTTATATTGTAGCTTATATTGTTTTTAATGTTTATATTTATGTTTTTTATTCTGGCTGTACACCGCCCTGAGTCCCTCGGGAGAAGGGCGGTATATAAATTTAATAAATAAATAAATAAATAAATAAATAAATAAATAAATAAATGAAACATTTAACAAATCAAATTAGGATAAACTAAATGTTTCAAAATCAGTTTTTAATTGTGTAATGTTTGATAATGAATAGAAATTTGAAAAAAAATTAAAGCTCTTACTATTTTATCATATGCTTAATTTTGGACCCAAGTAACATTCCTTAAACACTTTGAATGATTTTTGAATTGCTACATAGTCTATTTAAGTTTATGAAGTTGTTTTAAAAATAACAACTGATAATAAAAACAGGATTGTGTATACTCTGTGAATGAAAATGTGAGGTTGATGTAAAAGTACCTTAAAAGTTTTGCCAATATTTGTTTAAAAATGAAGTGTTATCAGTATGTTAATAATTATTTCTAAGGAATATTTTTTTGAGTTCATAGAATAAAACAGATAAAATATTATCAACCTACTTAGATTTAATTTTAGAAATGTTATGTGATTGTGGTATATAATAATAAAACTTGTTGAGCATACAAAATGATATTTCTGTCATCTGTTTTTGCTGCAACTGATTACATAATGTACCATTCAATTATGGCCTATATTTACTTTGTCATTAGAAATGAGTTCATTATGTAAGGAATTGACTGAAATGCTGAATAAGGACAATAAAGTTCTGTATTTCTGTTTATATACGATTAGGCATGTTAATGTAGTTACAGGGTTCTTTTTATTAGCTTTTTTATTAACTTAGTCATATCTACTGTTGTTTCTTAATGGATATAGGACATTATTTCATATCTCACTATCTTTGTGTGTTTTAGTTTTTCTATTCTGCAAGATCCTTTATATTGGTAGAGAAATGTCAGTATAAGTTGAGATTGAGGAGAGTGGTACATTGATGGCATAATATGAATTGGAAAGTAGGAACAAGATTTTCCAGCTATGTTTTGGACATGTTTTGTTGGCTCCTATGTAATTTATACTGAAGGGGTTTTTTTTGTGTATGTTTTGTAGTTCTAAGGGACAAGAAGCTCTTTGTGACAAAATTTCGCAATATGATCAGAATTAGTATTTGACTCTGGGACTTCAGATTGATGACACTTGCTAAAAATGGTTGTAATCTGCAGTTATTATTTGTATAGATGCAACACACTTGCAACACACAATACAGTGTTGCTGATTGTGGATTTGAGTACAATCATACCATTTGGAGAAGATTTATAAATCCCAATATTAGCCTAGAATACCAATCAACAATGAATTAGAAATGAAGTAGTATTTAATTAAAGACTAAAATTATATTTTTACTTTTTTCTTCATTCACTTTTTACTTCATTGACAATAGGACAAATATTTCCATGGACTTTACCACAGGATAATGCATTATTGTAATCCTTCTTATAGTTAAGAAGAATGGGGACTATTTCCTAAACTGCAGCTAATGTCTTTCTTCATGAAATGTGAATCATATGCATGCAATTAATAGAGCAACTACCGCAAAACTTTTACCAGGAAGTAATGTACATTTTAGCTCTAAGCCTGGAGCCATGATTGTGAATATAAATGTTAAATGTAGCTATAATCAGAACTCTCTACTGTCAAGTTACTGCAGTTTAGAATCTTCAGGTTCAAAATTGCTCCAGGCTAGTCTGTGATTTAAAGCATCAGGCACCATATTAAACACTACATTTGAAATTTCTTAGAAACTGTACAAATTATAATTCATCTTGAACTAACTGGTCTAATACCATTTTAACATTTGTTCAACTTCCTTGATTTCAGCAGAGTAACCACTAACTTGGTAATATGGCCTACCTAAGAAAAGACTTTTCTTCAGACAAAATCTGTCATAACGGAGCCCATTATCCCTTATTATCTTAATAAAGTATAAAACTAACAGGCAAAACAATTCTAAACAATAAGCTGGAAACACTCCAGCTTATCCAAAGTATATGCCATGTATAATGTTGCCATGTTGGACATAAACAAAGATGGAGAAATGTTTATTCCATATAAAGGTAAAGGTTCCCCCGCATATGTGTGCTAGTTGTATTCGGCTCTAGGGGCAACGCTCATCTCAGTTTCTAAGCCAAAGTGCTAGCACTATACAAAGATGTCTCTGTGGTCATGTGGCCGGCATGACTAAATGCCAAAGGTGCACAGAGCGCTGTTACTTTTCCACCAAAGTGGTCCCTATTTTTCTACTTGCATTTTTTATGTGCTTTCGAACTGCTAGATTGGCATAAGCTGGGACAAGTAACGGGAGCTTACTCCATTATGCAGCACTAAGGATTTGAACCACTGACCTTCTGATCGACAAGCTCAGCGTCTTAGCCACTAAGCCACCGTGTCTCCTTTATTTATTTATTATTATTTATTTATTAATCAAACTTATATACCGCCCTCTCTCCCGAAGGACTCAGGGCGGTGAACAGCCAACTAAA
>JANHZT010003406.1:67743-78685 GCA_032468215.1 Stegonotus admiraltiensis | reverse complement strand
CTTGTAGCCTTCTTCTGATTTTACTGCCTTTATCATTTCTTCATTCTCTAGTTCTATTCCATCCTCTTCTATGATCTTGCCTGCTTTGGTTGCCATTGTTGCACATTTGTCAATTCCAAACTGCATACCAATGTCTTGGCTGAATTCTTTTGTGTTTTCAATTAATAAATTCAGTTCAGCTTTTGTTTTACCAAACAGCTTCAGATCATCCATGTATATCAAGTGCGAGATTTTCAGTCCTTTCTTTGCAAGTTGGTATCCACAGTTCAACTTCTTCAAAATGATTGTCGGTGGCATTATTATTATTATTATTATTATTATTATTATTATTATTATTATTATTATTACAAGGTGAAGATATCAGTAAGAAAACAAAATAGTTTAGCCTGAAATAATGGAATAATGAATTGGTTTTCTTCATAAGTTCACACATTTTGCATAATATAGGCTGGATAGGAAGTATAAATTATTGACTGTAGTTTGACATTGATGTTTTTTTTTGTCATGTAATTTATGAACAAGAGAAAAAAAGCTTTATAGTAATGAAAAACTGCAGGTGGGATATATAATCTATTATCTATATTCAAGGATATTTTTGAATAATTGTTTGAAGTCCTGAAATACAAATCAAATTTACTTGAACATTTTGATTGCTGATTGAGTTGAGAGCTAAGTCACCTCTACTTTTTCTGTACTGTATATTCCAACAAGGCAACAATGAATTGGCCATCACTATCATCAAAGGAAGACCCAAGTTGTCTTCAAAGTATAGACATAACATTTTAATTAGGTAGTAGGCATTAAAATGTGATTTTAACTGATAGCTGATAGCATGTTTCAAACTTTTTAATTAAAGAGAATATTTGTAATAATTGAATAAATTTGTAAAAGGAAAAAATAAAAATGGTGGAAAAGAAATAGTAGAGAGAAAGACATAATAAACCCCTTCATTTTCACTATGTGAATAAATATAAATAATAGATATGTTATAATTAAAATATTTTGCCCAGGTTTCATAAAATATTGGTTCTTGGCCCTGATGTTTTATTATTTTGACTTCATCTGTAAGCTTTTATGCAGTTGAAAACTTATTGTTATACAGCTCAATTGTTAAGAGTGTTTAAGATTTTCCTTTATTTCAATTATTTCCACAATTGAACAATTATTATTCAGCTGCTAAAATTAAATAAATAATAAGTTACTTATTTTTCAGCTTAAGGTCTGATGTCTAAATAAATAGATATCTCACTATTCTTTATTTAGATTTTTATTTAATTCTTTATTTGTACATCAGTGAAAATTTTATACTGGAAGCATATAATTTTCTTTATTACATTACTATATTAAGTATGAAAATATCATTGTGATATATGTACCCTAATCTAACCAATATCAAATGCCAGCTGTGTACAATCTTTCACTAAATTCTTGCATAGAGGCTGAAGTGCATCCACTTCAGTATAGATCAATATGATATGTGACTTGTGAAAAATGACTAGTATTCCAGACAGCTTTGTAAATCCGTCCAGTGAAGAGAAAACTTTTTCTAATTTGCAAGGCCTGCACCAAATAGTATGCAACTAGATTAATTAGAACAACAGTTTATAAAAAAGGAGCTATTGAGTTGTTATTGCTGTTTCAAATATTTGATAGAGAAAAATGCCTAATTACAAAGCTGTAATTAAAACATTTATATATTTAATGGAACAAAGCAAGTAAAGTATTAAAATTGATCAAATGCAAGCATGGACATTTCAAGAAACAATAAATCCACAAATCTTGAAAATTTAATTTTGGTAGCTGGTAGCCATGGCTCCATCTAATATGATTACTCTCTGAAACACTTTGTTCAAAAAGACATTTAATTGTAAAGGCGCAAGAAAATGTAAAAATATGCTCTAACGTAAGTGCATTAAAATGGCAACAGGTGACAGAGTAAAAAATAGAAGCAAGTATGTGGACATTAAATATTGTAATGTAAGAGAAGCCATCAAATGTAAATTAATTTGCTTGCTTCACTGTCCTTCAGAGGACAATCTAGCAGACATAATGACCAAGCCATTAGGTGGAGTGCACCATGGAAAGAATATTAAGTTATTCAGTTTTATGTCTGTTCCAGTTATGAAGGGAGGAGTGTCAGTATATTCATGAACTGGAATAGGGCATAGCAACAGGTCAGCCAATGAGGGCTGTTTGATAACTGAAGCATAGTATTTGTTGTATGGGGCCATAAGAGACAGTTTGGAGCCATTTTGTGCTTCCATTTTGTGCTGTGTGTGTACTTGCTATTTCTCTTCTCTACAACATGGAAAAACCTACAAGGGTATTGTATGCCTTATGTTGTTATGTATATAAACGTGTTTTGAATCCTGCTGAATTGTCTGATTGTGTGTACTGCAACAAACTCTGACAAGTGCTACTATCTGAAATGTATGCTTTAATTTGTACAGAATGCAATGTGTAGATATCTATTCTTTTATTCATGCTGTTGATGTAACAGATAAGAAAATTCTTGCTATAAGAACTCAATGCAAGTTCATTCAAATACAAAATAATTTCTGGATTAGGATGCAAGTGTTTTCACCAATATAGATTTTCACCAATTTCAGACAAAGGGTTTCAATTTTAACACACAAATCCTCAGATTATGTGAAATTCCATTTCCAGAGTTCACCCATTATACACTGATACTGGTATTATAATTTAGCTGAATTGCTTCTTTGGCCAGGACGGTTAGGATGCCAAAAATCTTTAAAACAGCTTTCTTTTTTAGAATACTCTGGTGGGTAACCTGTATCTCTTACTCCCGTAGGTTGTATACATTATACATCACCAGTTTGATGTAAGCAAATTCTTGAAGTCGTCAGTTTGCTCTAATGATTCTTCCTTGATTTTCTGTTAAAAGAGAAATCCAAACAACAATAACAACAAGAAAACTACCCTTTAATGTAACCAAACAATGCATACCAATAAGCAGTTGCTGAAAATATAGTATAGATTTTTTTCCTGGCAGTGTTGAATAATTCTTTTAGCCCCCACCCTAATCTACACTTTATGATATTTTGATAAATTATAACTTCTGGACACAAAGTAAATAACACATTAATTTCTTTCCTATAGAGATTGATTCAGGGTCATAACAACAGTCATAACCAAACCATATACTGTAGGGTCTGATTACTTAATATATAAATATAGTAAATAATTTCATGCTAGGTCACTTTCTTTTCCACTGCCGTTGTCATATCTCTGTAAATCAGGGAGGCATTTGCCTCAATGCCTTCTGAATATTATCTTGTTTTCCAGGCCTTAAAAATGTTTTACTCCTTTTTGCCTAGATAATGATTCTAGGGAATTTATGCTAAAGTCATTTTTCCCAGTCTCTACACTAAGTGAAAATTTGTACACTCTTTAGTTGAGGGGTCCTTGGTGCTCTGAGCTTGCTTGTTTTCTTGCAGACCCAAACTAGGTACCATTACCCAAACTAGGTAACGTCATCAGTGCTCCCTTTTCGTTGCTTATTCTAGTGTAATAAAAGAGTGGCCTGGTGGCCTAGAGGTGGAATTCTCACTTCCTGATCAGAAGGCTGTGAGTTCAATCCTAGGTAGTAGCAGATATTTCTCTCTCTGGATACAAAAAAAAAAAAATCTGCTGTGAGCTCCATGTAGGTGTCAGGAATGTCATCAGGCCAATAAATGCTCAACTCCATTCATTTGCTCCACCTCACCCCGATTCAATGGATTATAAAGTCATTAAAAGAAAAAAAATATACAACCAAAGCAAATTAAACACTTCCCTTTTATCAATTAAATAAACTTCCAGATATAGTGGAAGAATTTAACATAGTAACCCATTATGTAATTAAACATATTTATAGTTTTCTACTATTATAAGTTAAATTTGCATATTCCATGAATCAACACTTAGCATATTTAAGGCAATTTAGCACCTTATCTGCCTTCTGTGGAGAATAATATAACTGTAAGAAGGATGTGAGTTCTTTCTCTGGAGACTATTCCTTTCACTGTGCTATGGCTCATTAACTTTTAGGAGATGCTGTCACTGATTACGATAGTACAAGGTGACAACTATTAGTGCTTATGATGTTGAGATAAAGGGATTTCAACAAGATAGCATGCATTTTCTGTTAGCTGAAACTATTTAAATAGCCTCTTTAACTATGCTATTAATTGTTCCCAATATCACACATATGTTAAATAAACTATAAAAATCACTTCTGGTGAGTTACTAAAGACACTGAAAAGCACTGATTTGTGTTTTCTTCTTGCTTCGAGTAAAAACAACAGAGTTGAAGATTTTATTCTGGTCTCACTGCTAACAAATCAAGCAAAGTTCCAAGTTTGTCAGTTATATAAAACTAGGGTTATGAGATCTGGACTACAAAAATCCACTATTAGTTTATATTAGTCAATTGTTTATATTTTTAAAGAAGAGAATATTTAGCTCAATTGGACAGTAAAAGAATAGATAAAAGGTTTATTTATTAATTATGAACATCTGCTGCTTTTGACATAATAAAAAAAAAGTCATAGTCTCCATCCCTCTAGATATGCATGCAATGTTACAACAAGAATACAAAAGGGACAGAGTTTGTATTGCTATGACATAATTCTGCTTTCATTAGACTGACCTGTTTGACTTCCACTGCAGATGTTGCTCTTGTGAAAAGCTAAATGTTTTTTGATTAATGGATATTGAAAATGTGTACTTTTAGCAAATGCTGTCCTAAAATCTTTGTTATTTTTGTAAATCTTGGAACATGCATATTTTAGCATACATATCTTAGCTGAAAATGTTACACACAAATTGGAATTTAGAATTTTCTAATTCTAATCCTGACCAATAATGTCAGGATAAAATGATGACAAAATCCTAATATATCATCAAATATAGTGAGGTTCCTATGGTATCTTGTGTTATTTATAAGATTTATTGGGGTGTCTAACTGCTAATGTTTGGTATTACCATAATGGTTTGTTGAATTTGTTTCTGATAAATATAAATACATATTGAAATAAAGAGCAATCTTGATTAATGGACAAACTTAACTCTATTTTTACCTTAGAGACCTAGATGTCTTCAAAACAAAGACTGGCATAATTCAGACATAGAAACAATAAAACATTTTCTATATTTCTACCTGAGTCTCTATCTTTGGGTTTTTTGAAGAAAGGAAAGTGCTGGATCATATTATTCATTAAAATTCACAAATTATCAATATATTAAGATGACCAGCATTCATTTCCAATGTAGCAAGTTTGAATTTCTTTGTAAGTAAGGACAAATCCTGCTGTTTTAAAAAAATTCTTTTCTGAGTCAGAGTAAGTATATTAAAGATATGAATAACTCAAATCTTATTATTTTAGTGTTTGTTTTTTTAATTTAAAAATTGGTAAAGTTATGACAGTGGCTAAATAAATAAGAAAGCCTATGCAAAAGCAATTTACAAAGAGGTCTATAGAGAAAATATAAATGGAAGAAAACAGCTTTCTTCCCTGAATTCTAGTTCAATCTGTGACTGAAGTTAGGATCAAAATAATAGTTTACAACGCCAAATACAAGTCAAAAATATTCAAATTACATCATGTTATGGATTATAACTAAAGAGTATGCCTCTACACATTTCAAATAGTATTTGGGGAAAGTGTTCCTACCTTGAACCGATAGAAACATAACATCCTTCTGTTATTCCCTAAAGCAGCTAATTTTTCCATGTTTTCACTTTAGAGAGCTCACCAATTAAAGTTAATGCAATTCTGAAAGCATCCACACTATTTTTTTTCAGTGGCATGAACTGCTGAAAATATAGAGGCTGCTTTAATTAACATCAGACAAGATCTATGCTCACACTGGCATGAAGTCTAAAGGACATTTTCTGAATAATTTTCAAAAGTCTGCACAGTCTTTCTAAATAGCGATTAGTGTGAATCAAAATAGTGTCCCAATATTGAAAGGGAACAGAAATCTTTAATTCTTCTCTGATACTACTGATAAATCATTGTCCATTATGGATATGATATACAGGTGCTGCACCATGAGTGACTTTGCTTTCTCTCTACTTCTGAATATTAACTTCACTCCCTACAATTAGAGTTAACTTCTTAGACATTTACAAGAAGTTTCACACATAGAGCTATGTCCTCTTCTTCCTTACAATAGGTTGAAGGGAAATGACCGCTAAATTTATTTCAATATACATTTTTGAATCCCTAATAGAATTCAGATAATAGCCCTTTGGGATCATCATTCTGCTTTTTACATTTTTTTAGCATTGCTCATGAATGTCTATAATAAGAACTATTGGAGCATGATTGATTCTTCATAAAAATTTGTCCTTATTTATTATATCTTAAACATGTTCTGTTTTATATGATGTTTTCTAAATGAACAAATCAATGAATGTAGTAGCAGGAAAAAATGCATAGAAATAAAATTTGTGGACCAAATTCATGTCCAGGCATTTCAAGATGAGCTCAGTGAAGAGAATGGTTGGATACAAATATATTCTTATAATAATGATAGTGGCAGTTTGACCTAAAATAGAGAAAAGATCATTGAGAGTCATGAATAAGCTCAATGACATAATCTAATGTATGTGTAGAGGGAAAGGATATTCAGTCTCATGCCAGAACTTTCCCACCAACTTTTTCAATCTAGGAAGGAGTGATATATTTATCTTTCAGTGTGATATTAAAGATAGTAAATAAAAATGACACTAAATTATTTTGATCTGTTTTGACTAGCAGGAATATGGATAGTCTAGGTGAAAAGACAACCTTTTCATCAGTAAGCTCCTTTTTCTACATAAAATAACAGCTGGGATTGATCTGAACTGTTTTGACTATCCACAAGTCAATAGAAGTTGGATAGAGCAACTGAGCATTTGCCTGTCTTGACAGTAGGGAGACCTACCAGATACTCATTGCTTAGCTATTGGCCTGCAGCTGATGCCTCTTCCTTTATGCTTACATTTCACATCTAAATATGTATCATTTTCCTTTAAAAATATACTAGTATTTATTGTCAGCAGAATGGGAAAGCTCTACTGTCTTCAAGGCTTATTAACCTGGCATGATGGTTAGTCATTGTGCAGCATGGTATCATCTCTAGTAACAGCACACATTACTTTTTGGAATTCAAGACAACTGAACACTTCTGACAGTGGCTTATCTTGTTAATGTGCAGTTCAGTTACTGTCATTTTTATATAGTGGCCAGTGTGCTTGTCAGTTCTGTAGTTCTTCTTAAAAGAATCTTTACGGCTCCCTAATTCTATGATTCCACTTTATTCAGTTTTGTGCAGGGTGAAACATGTCAGCTTTGGATGAAATTGCCTGTGTTGTGTTACTACAATAAAATTGCTAGTGCAAGAAAATGTTGTCTTATGGGAGATGAAGTTGACTAATCTGGGGAATACAGTGATCACTTTTTTGATATTGAAAATAGATGTTAAAAATAATGTGGCCCAGAAAGTTTCACTCATGGTAAGTTAAATCTTAGCGAAGCTGGGAAAGTTTTATTCCACCATTCATGAAAATAAAATTGTAAAGAAATTAAATGATATAGGCAGCTACAATTGAAAGTGATTTCCATTTTATATACAATATACAGAAACCCACAAATATGCATACAGGAGAAATAATTCCAGATCACCATAAAGAATCTGCAAAATCCTGGATAGCCTTTAATAATGAGAAACAAGAGACATACAAAAAGAAAGGAGCTCAGAAAGACATGAAGAGTAGGGGAATTTAAACAGCACCTATTCTGTGCAAATAAGGATATGATTGACCTCATGAGAAGCATATATGCATAGGTCAGAAAGCCACAGTATGGAAAGAACATAGTGAAACAGACTAGCTCCAATCTGGCAAAGGAATACAACAAGACTTCATACTTTCCCTTCATTTATTCAATTTATATGCAGAATATATATTAAGGAAGCTGGATTGGAAGAAGATGAATGAAAGGAACAAACATCTGTAACCTCTGCTATGTTGATACACTATCCTAATAGAAAAAAATGCAAAGGATCTGCAAGCTCAGCTACTAAAGGTCAAGGACCATAATGAAACACATGAGATTAACATTAAATATAAAGATGATCAAATTAATGATTATAGGTAGAACAACCAACCTTAGAATTGACAATAAAGATATCAAGTGGTCAATAGATTCTGATTTTTAGGAAGAATTATCAACAATAAATGAATAAGCAGTAAAGAAACAGCACTCAGTCAAGCAGTCATAAAGGCCTTGGAGAAGACATTTAAATATCATGGTGTCTATATCTAGAAATATCAGGATTGTGCAAGCCATGGCATTCCCTGTGACACAATGGAAGTGACTGGACTTTAAAATGCAGGATAGAAAAAAAATTGATGAATGAAGGCAAATATATGTGCCCAAGGATGATAATGCGAGATCAAATTTAAGTCGGTCACCAGGACCAGAGATATACTATTCTAAGCTTTCGGACTCATGATGGAATCCATCTTCAGGGAACATCTCATTACTGGAATACATGTTTTGGACTGTTCTGAATCATGTTTATGTGGTGCGTTCCTATTGGTTGATTGGTATGCTATTGGCTGTCATTTCATTGTGCTGCCAAGCTCTTGGGTCCTAGTATTTGATAAGCTTATGGTAAATCAGCACACCTGTTAACTGACAAGGAGCCGTTTCACAGGCTTCAATCATTTCCCTGGCTATCTTTGCACCTGCATGGTCAACGATCTTAGTAGCTGTGAAATTAAATGTGTGTCCTTGTTCATTGCAATGTGAGGCTACCAATGAGTTCAGGTCTCCAGAGAATTGATGATCTGAAGCTGGCACTGGAGAAAACATTGAGAGTAACATGAATAGCATAGAAAACAAATCAATTTATCATTGAACAAATCCATTCACAATTGTCACTTGAGGCACAAATGACCAGGTTAAAATTATCCTACCATAGACACATTATATGAATATTCAGTTCTCTGGAACAGGCTATAGTGCTAAGAAAGGTAGAAGTGAAGAACAAGACTAGTAGCAAGGTGAACAGAATCAGTTACAATGGCAATAAGTGCACCATTGGGTGACTTGAAATAGCAGGTTTGGGAGATTGCCATTGAGGAAATCTATTTGGTGGCTAGAAGTTGAAAAAGATAGTGACATATAATCAATGACAAAGGATATGATTATAGAGAGAGAAATCTTACTGGATAAATTAACTTTTGAATGTGTATTAAGGCTGAAGGAAAGGCTGATAGCAATAAAGGAAATAATGCGTAGAATGGAAACAATACAAAATATTATAGCCCCTAGAAAATCTTGACTATAGATATAGTAATAAAAGCAATGACTTTTAAAGTAGTACTAGACTAATGTTTTGTCATGCATATTATTATCATAGCTTTCAGTCTTGAAAATATGAAACTATCTTTACAATAAGTTCCTATATATGTCAGAATTGGTTAGCCCAGATAGCTGCTGCATCAAAAACCTCTGAGCCTTGAAAAGCCAACATATGCATAGTTGAATGAGTGGCTGTAGCACCTGTTATTTAAAACATTTTGGCTAGTTGGAGGTGCAATTAACCCCATAGCAATAATGAAAGTGGATCAATCATTCTGCTCAAAATAGTAAGTTGTTAATTTAAATATTGCTAGATATGTTTCTATGACAAACCTTTTTGGCCACAGGAGACATTACTACGCTCAAATCTTTCTCCTTTGTACTTATAAGCCATAATCATGGCATTGAATAAGACGCTTTTCCTTTGTCAAGACACACTATAGTAGCTGACATTATGCAATATACTGACACAGGCATAGTTCCTATTTTGTCAACAAAGCTTAGACATTAAATGTTCATTTGAACTGAATATGATGTAGTCCATATGGTAATTTCAAAAGTATGAGCACTATCAGTTCATTTCATGAGGCCTATAACAGAAGCTGCAGATGATAATGAGTTCTTACTGCTGCAAACTTACTGGATTTTCAGTGTTGACCTGAGGTGAAAGGTTTTTGCCTCTAATTACTAATCTCTTATGGCTTTGGCTTCCTATCCCTCCCCAATGACCTCTGTTCCATTCAGTAACTTCAGCTGTTGTGAAATGGCATATGACAAGAATTACTTAACTGAACGGTCACCTTTTAAACTCAGCTGATTTCCCCATATGTTCCAGCACTGATAGAAAAAAGCTTAATGTATCGTATCACCCTACACAGTGCAGCTTTATGCATTTTTAGGCTGTCATAGATAAATTAAGAATGCTTTAAATTAAACCAGATTGGTCCTCTGAATATAAAAATGTATAGATAAGCTTTCCAAAACTGACTCAAGAAATGTTCAAAAGATGCTATTTTTAAAAGAAATTTAATCAAACTATTGCTTTAGCTCATCCTTACCTCAAGTAAATGATATTGAAATTGACATTATTTTTCTGTTGATACTTTGCCATCTAAGAATATATTCCTGTTTTTTTCTCCACCCTGCAATCTTTCTGATGTGAGTGGATGTTATATTGGAGTATCATTGTAGAATTTACACTGTGAGAAACAAGATTACATGGTTATTTTACTGCTCTTTCTTTAAGATGCAAAACCAAAGAAAATAATTACAGATGAGTAAAAGAAATTGGAACACACCTTTCCTGGGATTTTAATTTCTTTTGTAGACAGAAGTTCACTGAAGATGGGCTCCAGCATGAATCCAAAAGTTTGTCCAGGTGATCAATCCAGATTCAATCTTACAACATTATCCTGGACACATATATTTGCCTTCATTCATGAACTGCCTTTGGTTTAAACCTATTTTTATTTCACATTCATGCTTCTCATTCATAAGTACATTCATAAGCTCTGGTGGCTCAACAGACTGGAAGTCTGTTATTAACATCTGCTGCTTGCAATTACTGCAAGTTCGAGTCCCAC
>JANHZT010003406.1:41415-66127 GCA_032468215.1 Stegonotus admiraltiensis | reverse complement strand
ATAAAAACAATTGTGGAGTAAACTTTAGCTTCTTTTTCAAAATATTCTGCATAATCCACCAAATTTTTATCCAAAATGCTTTAACTTTTTTACAAGTCCACCAAACATGATAATAAGTAGCATCTTCACAATCACATCTCCAACATTTAGCTTGCATAGAACCAAATAATTGTTAAATTACTTGAATCCAACCACTGCCTGCTACAGATCCCATCTGTATGGAATTCCAGGAGGCAAGGATCAAGGAGAAGAGTCTTTTCTACTGTGGCCTCGTCCCTGTAGAACACTCTACCGCTTGAGGTGAGAATGCTTTTAGTCTTTTGGCCATCTGGGAAGGTATTAGAACTTGGTTCTGCTGGTTGGCTTGGAGTCCCCAGGGAGGCACTCACTATTGGAGGTGATTGATGGGGTAAGAAGACCTGATCTCTGTGCTGTCTGTCTTTTAGCCCTGTTTTTTTGTATAGTCTTCACATTTTAATATGCATAGTTTTAATATTTTAATGATTTTATATTTATTTTTTATTATCTGTAAACCATCCAGAGTTGCCTTATAGTAGAGATGGCATAAAAATTTAATAAATAAATAAATAAAATAAACTTTTATTCTTGGTTGTAAGGAAGTTAAGGAATGATGTTAAGGAAATTTGATCTAACATAAAAGTATTAAAGGCTTATATAACAATGAAGGTTTTTTTCATATATTATAAACTTTAAAAATGCTCAACATACTATAAGAAGTTGTGCATTTTCGCTTTGGGGAACATTACTTTTCAGTTATGCTTTTATATGCCACTCAAAGGCACTTGATGATTAGATGAGTAGCATATACATTTAATAAATAAATAAATAAAAACACTAATGTTATCCAAATTAATTTTATAATTTTGTTAATTTGTATATATAATTCTTGAGGTACAGGAGACACTCCATTGTAAAGATTAAAGTACTGTATAAATATCAGAACAAACTGAGGTTGAATGCTATTCTCAGCCCTTGAAAGCTCATGACCTGCTTTTGTGTCAGCCATTATCTCTCAACCAAGTCTTGTTTTTATTCATGATAAGGGAATGCTAGGTATACTATTTCAATCTTCTGGATGGAAGGTGGGGTCATAAAACTAGCCTGTGTGTGTATGTGAGTGAAAAAAAAACCCTATAACATATATGAGACTTGTTTGGAACCATGGTTGAAAAATGTATAATTCATGCAGCATTTATACCTCTGAGAACTGTCTCAGAATATTAAAAAAAATAGGGCAGAGGCTTTCATAAACTCAATCCTTGAAAATATAACTTTCTTTGCTTAGTTTTTTTAAAATTTTACTAAATAGAATCTCTGACTGCCCAATAAAGTAATTAAGTATGCAATAAATATCATTTAGTCATATTTATTATACTAGTATAGTACTTTGATTTGTAGGGATTTCTTTTAGTTTAGTTTGGTCATAGAGCATTATAAACCTAATAACATAACAAGCATACTAAAACAGAAGTAAAGATAAAAATCATATTGATTGAATAAAATAAAGTAAAAATAAAATTATTAATGTTTTACACTATTTTACTAATACTTTCAGAATACGTTGTCATCTAAAAACACACTTTAAAAAATCTTCAGTGATAAATAATGTGTATGGAAAAATTCTACTTTACAAAGTAATATGGATATATTGTATAGCTACTAACAGCAGTTTAAATATGTACACAGTGGGGAACTAAAGCAAGCAGAATGGCATTGTAAAATAAGGATTTTAAAGCTTTTCTCTAAAGACTTGCTAAAGTATAATTATGATGAATTCTTTTTAGCACAGTAGGACCTTGCACTGACATTATATAGTAGGCCATTATCATAATGTTTTTTTTTATTTCCTTCACCAAAGAACATACTAGAATAGATACTGGTAAGTTTATGAAAGGCTGAAACTATCGGACATAGTATGTTCAAATCTGGACAGAAATCTAATTTAAATTTCACAGTCTTTTCAATTTTTTAGCTCAAAACATTTGACCATATTTAGTTTAGATTTATATTTGTAGTATCTTTCTAAGTTCAGGGCATGTTCATTTAATAAAACTTTGGCGCTACATATTATGGTAATAGAAAATAGATAGAAGATAGAATTCTTTTTTGACCAAGTGTGATTGGACACAAAAGGAATTAGTGTTGGTGCGTAATCTGTAAGTGTACATACAAACAAATTGTGTTTAATTGTTTTGGTATGTAATACCCTATAGTGGTGTCCAGCAGGGAGAAGTAGAAATAGTTTATGTCCAGGATGTGAGGGGTCTATAGTTATTTTCTCAGCCCTCTTTCTGATTCATGCAGTACAGATCCTCAATGGAAGGCAGGTTGGTTGCAATTGTTTTTTCTGCAGTTCTAACTATCTGTTGAAGTCTGTGTCTGCCCTGTTTGGATGCTGTGCCAGACAGTTATTGAGGTACAATTAACAGACTCATTATTCCTCTCTAGGACTATATTAGGAGAACCTTGCGCAATCTCAGCTTTCTGAGTTTCTTTCTGAGCGGGAAAAACATTCTTTGTTGTGCTTTTTTTTATAATGGTTCTATTGTTAAGTGTCCATTTCAAGACCTTGGAGATAATAGAACCTAGAAATTTGACGTTATCTACTGTTGATAATGTGATGTCTAATATTGCAAGAAGGAAAACTTCTTATAACATCTACTATCATCTCTACAGTTTTAAGAGTGTTCAGCTCCAGATTGTTCCAGTGCCAGTTGATCTACCTCCCATCTATATGCAGACACCATCATTTTGAGTAAAACTAATGACTGTTGTATCATCTGCAAACTTCAGTACTTTAACAGAAGGATCCTTTGAGATGTAGTCATTGGTATAGAGAGAAAAGAGTGATGAAGAGAGCACTCAGCCCTGGGGGGGGGGTGTTCTTGTGCTAATTGAACAGGTATTCAATGTGATTTAATCTACCTTCACCTGCTGCTTCCTCTCTGTAGAAAGCTTATAATTCATCTGCAAGTGTGCTCAGCCACAGCCAGCTGAGTCATTTTTTGCAACTAAATACTAAATGTCTACATTTTCAATGGCAAATATTTTTTTTCCTATTTGACAAAAATCTATCTCTAATCCAGTTTTTATGTTCAAAAATATGTTAACACGTAATCTAATATGTTTGTGTTCCTAAGATGTAAGCATTATTCATATTAATTTACTATAAGTGGTCCTATGTATACATATAGGTTTAAAGAAAAGTCTTGCAAAGTTAATAACATTTCTACCATTTAGTTTCTGTCTGAACTGACAAGTGACTGGCTGGTCATCCTAAGGCAGGCAGATCTTTGATCTTGTATTCTTCCATCAATCTTTTGACCTATGGCCTTCAAGAAGATTGTCTCTAAAGCACTTTTCCTTTTCAGAACTTTCTTTCCTTGTATTGTGACCTTAAACATTTTGGAAAGTTTTGTCCTGGTCAGAATCAACCTTACATAAGTCCACATTAGGTTATCAGACAACCTTACTGTGGACAAAAGTCAATGGAATCATATTTCAAATGTTAATAACATCCATGTTATATGATACTGATTGTAAACTATAATATTCTACAGTGAAAAAAACCCTTATCTCTTTTTAAACTCGTCAGGATTGAATAGATCCTGCATTACAGTATATTTATCTTATGATCTTTATGCCAAGGTTGGAATGAAATTATGAAACAAAGGTTATTTGACTTTATTTTATATTGGCAGTTGCTTCAAAACTCACGTTTACTTGCTATCTATGAGAAGAATCCTTTGGAAACCACAGGATTCCTTTCTTTTTTGCAAAGAAACCACCTTTGCAAAAAAATACAAGTAGATTGTGTGCTTTGAAGTGGGAAAAGTAAGTGGAAACATTTTAATTTTTTTAATACAAAGATTGATATAGAATGCAGGAAGCTGAAGTTTGAAGGAAAAGAAACTAACACTGATTGGTTTGCATCCTCTGCATCTGCACGCCGTTATTTGGTACTTTGTGTAAAAATGTGATTGGTTAAAAGTGCTGCCAACAGACTCCAGATTTGCAAGCAGTTATACCACATTATAAAAGCAAGAATGGCACAAGAGTGAAAAATAAGAGTGAAGAATTCAGTAATGTAAACCTATGCTATATTCTATCTTTGCACACATGTATTTGTCTGTGACTTGTTACGTTAAAACAATTATTTGGTTAAGGCAATTATTTAAGAAACTGACACATATATTCTTTTTACAAATATTCAATATCCTTAAATGGAAAGAACTCTATTTTCTCAGGACTTGCCACAAAGAAGAGGGAGTTGAGCTATTCTCCAAAGCATCTGAGGGCAGGACAAGAAGCGAATGGATGGAAACTAATTAAGGAGTGTAGCAACCTAGAACTAAGTAGAAATTTTCTGACAGAACAATTAACCAGTGGAACAACTTGCCTCTAGAAGCTGTGAATGCCCCAACACTAGAAGTTTTTAAGAAAAGATTTTACCACCATTTGTCTGAAATGGTATAGGGTTTCCTGCCTGAGCAGGGGGTTTGACCTCCAAGGTCTCTTTCAACTCTTCTCTTCTCTTCTCTTCTCTTCTCTTCTCTTCTCTTCTCTTCTCTTCTCTTCTCTTCTCTTCTCAACAAATATAAGATGTTTGTGACATTTGTGAGATTGCTGTTTCAACCTGAGATAGAAAGACCACTGACCTTCTTTTGTATGTATCTACAAAGTAAGTGCTACACTGGAATATGCTTTATTTGTACAATAATATAATAAGTCATAATAGTTCATATAAGCAACATTTTACTCAATGTAGTATTTCCTTTTACAAAATCTTTTGCAGTTACTACAAGCTAATTTAGGTAACATTCCAATGTTCATTAATTCAAGTCACCAGATTTCTGATTTTTAACTTCTGTGCAAAATCAAGGACACTACCATAGTGAAAGGGGGTCATGTGAAACCTTAGAAAATTTGAGGCAGGGAGTAGGGAGGGAGAGAGAGGGAGAGAATGAACTATACTGTGGTTTGAATGGGTTTCCCACTTCATCATCTGTGGAAACTATGCTAAAATAAGGAGGCTTTAGCCCTGATTTAAACCATCTATTATAGTCCCCTTAAATTTGACATACATCAAGTAGGCAATAAATAACCTTACCAGTATACCTGCAGACCATATCTAAATAAAAGTGAGATGAAACATTGATGTTTTAAAATATATTTCAAAGTATATTGGTTATTACAAATTCCTTTTTAGGGTGTGGGGGTGGTAATATTTCATCTTTGTGTAAGAGTGCCTTTAAATGCTTTAAAAATGTAGCTGTGGGGCTAAATAAATTCTATATTTCCTCAAGTTATGAGCTTTTGACATCCCCATTTTAAGAAAAATACAGTAATGACAACACTTCAAAATGCAGGTCAAGTACAAATTTAAAGTCAGAAATCAAATCTACTTTTGTCTGGTTTTATATTTGAAAAGCAGAAAATGGTGGGTTAATCTCTCCTAATCCCCAGAAAAAAGAAGGAAAAGGTCATTGATGATCAATAGCTGATAACAGACAATAAGTCCCCTGTGTCCCCAAGCCTTTAAAATATTTTTCATTGCATACTCTCATTGCAGAATATGGGGTGAGAGAGAAAGAGTTACATCATTCATATACAGACCTATCATATTATAAAGCTCCTATAATATACTATACTATTTCCTAGTGCAAGAAAAAGAAGAGATATTATGCACAAAAGAGGCATTCTTTACTCTGCCAATAAAGCAAAGTAACTCTGATCCAAATGTAAAGGATGTATTTTTTAAAGAAAGAAACCACTATGGATTTCACCATTTGCATTCCCCTTCCAAAAAGTATTTAAGGAGGGACCTAGAGTATAAATTATTACATTTAGCATAAAATTCCAAATTAATTCCAAGTGTTTTAAAATGATATTCAAGATGTCAAGTTCAGAGAAAAATCTGGACTTATGCTGACTTTGAGCTTTCCACATATTCAAACATGAATGTGTCTCAAAGGCTTCCCAGTTTTGTTGACATGATTATTCAGGAGTAAGTAATCTGTAGGAACAATTTCTGAACAGACTGAATTTATCAAATAAACTCTGCTTGTTGAATGTCATTATTTCCCCTTTTACAATTCAATGTTAAACTAAAAAACATCCCAAGCCAAACTATGAGTAAGTAGAGTAAGTAGATTGTAGAACTAGCTGTGTATCAGATCAAATGTTTCTATCCAGTTTACAAAGCATGAATTTGAATGAGAAACAATGTTAGTATCATTTTGTGTGTGTGTATTCAGTTCATAAAAGGAAAAGTGCAAATTATTATGTGTATGTTTAAATTATTGTACATTGAGAGAGACATATTTTGTTTACAGAAGTCATTCACAATGACTTCACAATGCAATTATAAATATGATAAACTTAAGGTATAAAGGTACTGTATAAATGAAATAGAAAAAAACCAGTAAATATTTTTTAATCATCAGATAGACATTAAATTTTCTACCATAATTTGGGTAAGGTTGTACACTAGGAATGAACAATATAATAAAGATGAATAGAAGAACCTACCCCTGATATTTGACATTGCAAGAAGCTTGAGTGACTGTGTACTCTTAAATATGCTGTAGTCTCCAGGCAGCAAAGCAAATAGGAACTTTGGATGAGGAAAACTTCTTGCTTGGGTCTCCTGATAGATTGATGAGAGTATTGCTTCTGACAGAAGATTCAGCTGAGAGTAACAGACAATAACATGGCTGATTACAAAGCAGAAAATGCAAATTCAACCACATTTCTATGCATTAAACAGTTTAGAATTTCCTGAAATTTAATATAAAATACAATGAAGTGTTTCAAATAAGATTCTCCTATCTTGCTGGGTATTAACAAATCACAATATGAAGGAGAAGGGAGAAAATCACATCAAAGAAAAACTTGCCTTTGGATATTATGCAGTCGTTAAAATCCACAAAAGTATGCATCTCACATCTTTTGTCTACGTAGTAAGGTCACTTGTCATTTCACTGATCTATATTTCTATATGCAAATAGCACTTGCAATGTACTTTTAGCAGTAGAATGAGTATTTATTTTCACAGGAAAGTGAAGCCATTACTTTATTTTATTGTTTTATTTCAATACAATTTAATTTTCATATCCAGGTTGTCACAGTCTTCTCCTTTCCAATAAAAATGTTTGACAATGTCATTTTATGATGACACCTTTACAAGTTGTGCTATTTTTTTTGTTTTATATAGCACAGTCCTAAAATACATGTTCCAAATGTAGTTCAGTAATGTATAACCTAGTAAAAAACATCAGTACATGGCTATTTGAGCTGTATCCTTATTTATTTTACTTTTTAATCACATTCTTCATTCAAAGAACTCAATTTAGTAAATCAGACAAGACACATAGTAGACTTCTTGAAACAAAGGTGAATCAAAGCTAGTTATTTGTTAATCTTGGTTTAAGAGCTTGCTTATCACAGTCTACCTATGATTACCCAATTTCTCTTTGTTTAAATAGATCAATGGGTGGAATTAGAATTGTGTTTAGTGATATTTTGCTAGCAGTTTAGGAAGGGTTAGAATGGCAATTCTTCCACTTGTGCTGACTTGTGTCCTCTTAAGGATTGGGTGATCCTTCTGATTAGAGTAAGTCATGATATGCCACCTAGAAAAAATAGCTACCTTGAAAGCCATTCTGCCAGATCTTTACCTTTTGAAAAGAGTCTGACCTACCTTGCTGTTCCAAATTTTTATCTAAACCAGTTTAGGATTGGATTGCAAAATATAAATGCTTTCTATATTGTGTGTTAATCTATGAAGAGTGTATATGGAATTTAGTGACATTCCAGAGTTAGTCACTGAACCAGAAACATTGCACTGGGAATGTTCTTGTTTTGTTTTTAACAATCTGAGGGGAATAATAGCACCTTTTCAGCTTAATACGTTTTAAAAGACATAAGCTTCCTTGAGCTTCAGCTAATTTCATGACATGCATATACAATTTAAATTGGGGTAAAGCAAGGGGAAGACTAGATGGTTAGGCAGACACTGATACAAATTACAAGTACCTCATAAAATAATAATTGTACTGTGTTAAAAAACACATTAGGGCTTATTTTCTGGTTAGGTCTTATTTTGGGGAAATACAGTACTAAATGCATCCATCTGGCTGACAATCTTAACTGAGGCTTATTTTGGGGTTAGGGCTTATATTATGAGCATCATGAAAAATCATGCTTGGACTTATTTTCCATTTGGGTCCTATTTTCGGGGAAACAGGATAGCATTTGTGTGCCATTGCCTCATTTGGAGTGTTTGTTCATATTTTCAGAGATAGTGTGAAACCTTTTTATATATGTGAGTTCAGCAATATCTCACTCAGTAAATTTTATTTCAAAGATGTGCACTCTGTGATCTGGAATGGAATGCCCTGGAATAGTGAAATGATTTGATATTACTTTGTTCTAGCTTTGAATGAAAACCTAACCAGTTTCTTTTTTAAAAAATTGCCCCAAATTTGGTCCAGTTGCCATGATTAGATCCAGAGACATATTACTGCAAATGGTGGTATATATATATAACATTAGAGAAAGTGTATATGACACTTGAATATACTGTATTCAGTTGCTAGGACTGGGAAAATATTGTTGGTGTAAATGTGGAAGGAAAGTGATCTTCGTGTTTCATTTCCCTTATTTCTTCTTTCCTCCTCCGCATATTTTCTTATGGCACATATAAAAATCCTGTTTTAATCCAACTGAATTTTGATACAAATTAGAGCCATAAAATAAGTCAGATTCATTCTTATTGTTTATCTACACAATTATTTTTCCTATTTTTTAATATTTAAGAAATTTAATATTTATATCTTTCCATTAGTATGAAAAATACTGTGTTTCCCCGAAAATAAGACCCTGACTTATATTTGTTTGAACCCTGAAATAAGCGCTTGGCCTTATTGCCATGCACTCAAAAGCCCCATTTGGCTTATTATCAGGGGATGTCTTATTTTGGTAAAAACAGGGTAGATTGGACAACCATTTGTCTGAAATGGTATAGGGTCTCCTGCTCACACATGGGGTTGACCTAGAAGACTTCCAAGATCCCTCCCAAATCTATTACTCTATCTTCTATGTTTTAAAGTGGACAACAGTTTCAGTGACCATGGTGCTCATGAGAAGATGAATACACAACCTTTGAATTCTTCCTTCAGTTGAAACACATTAACATTTCTAAACATTAGATTTTCTTTCTAAAAATAAAATCATCTTCACTGGTGCAAGTAGTATGATTCACTTTCAGTGACAACACTGATACATAATTTGCATAATTTGAATTTGCAGAAGTAAATTATATTGAATACAATTACTAGAATTGCATCTTTAATGCCACTAGTTATTCTCTGTGCATTTGATATTCTATATATCAAATAGAGAATACTGAATCACATACTTCAAGTATGTATTGTGGATGAATAGGTAGACAGACATGCAACAGTTCCATTCAATCCTTTTTCAAAAACCAAGAACACAGCTGCAAAACCAATAGATGGCAGCATAACTCTTCTCATTAACTCTCCAAATTATTTGCAGGTTGGCAGAAGTTGTTATCAGAATAAATACTACTAAACTAGATTTTCCTGAGTTCTCAATTTATTTGTCTGTCTTATTCTTTTGATTTGATATATTATTTTTACTCCCATTTTTCTTTCGGGGACACTCAAAGCAGTTTACAAGATTAAAACAGTAAAAGATTAAAGCATAGATAACAAACAGCCATCATACAAACAAATAGTTCAAGACAGCAGCAGTTAAAGGTAACCGAAACCAGATTAAAAAGAGCCAAGCACAAGAAATCACAAGGAACTACACTAAAGAATTGCTAAAGCTAAATAGTTCTGAGTAAATGTCTTAATGTTAAAAGATACTTTTGCTACTTCTTGTGCAGTATATGAAAAGACAAGCGTCAAAGAGACAATAACAATGGAGATTAATTTCCAGAATAAAAGTGGGAAATAAAATCTGTGTGAAAACAAGTCTTTGATGTAGATACCCTTTCCTAGTGTTTGATGTGTGTTGACAATTTACTCTATGATGATGGATTCTGAATCTATTAGAAACATTATTATCTGCTCTTATGGCATATATTCCAGAATAAAACCATGTTTTAATCCAACTAAATTTTGATGCAAATTAGAGCTATAAAATAAATCTATTGTAGTAAGAGAAGATGACTCTTATTTCCAAAAATAAAATTTTAAACCATTTCTGATTGGTAAGACATGTAAACATAGCTTAACAATTCATAATTTTGTGAATGCATGAATATTGCCATTCCATAACTATTAATGAGATTAATTTTGACCATAATTAGCAAGATTCACTATTGTACCTGAACTTAGAAAATAGAAATATTGAGTTATTTTCTTTCTCTGTTGCCTTATAAATGGAAGAAGATATATTTATCTCTTGCAATAAGTACATATTTCCATTGACTGAACTAACCTGATCATTGATTTGAGGATACATAAATTTAACCAGGGCCAGATTTCTTAAGAGAATGTTAAGCAGCAATGACAGTACAAAGAATAATTGCTTCTTTTGATGGATATTGGTGTCTAAACAGAACTTGTATAAAAATTTAGGGGATAAATCCATTAATACAAAGCAAATCATAGCAAGTGCGAACACTTAGACTACTGTGACTATCTTAGGGGAAAAAACAACTAAGCAATGTTTTCATCTGCAGGTATTGTAAGGTGACCAATCGTCCTCCCTTAGGGAGGACAGTCCTTCTTTTGTAAGTTCTGTCCTCTCTCGAAAAGTGTTCTCCTATATGTCCTCCTTTTTGATATTTGAAGAATAATCTGTAAATCTCCGTATTCGATCAATCCTGATCTGATCCGTTGCATGTGATGAAACATATTTGTATTTGACATGACAATTTGAGGACCCGGTTTGTAGGGGCAATAAGCTGAAATATACAAAAGTATGAAGGCTATTGCTTAACGCATTGTAAGCCTCCCTGAGTCTCCGGAGAAGGGCGGCATATAAATCAAAATAAAAAAAAATTGTCAAGGCTCGGCACAATGCGGTGAGACACGATTATGAGACGCATGCCCTCCGCACAGGAGAATTGTTTTGAGAGAGTGCACCACACACAAGAGTGCTCCACGCGCAAATGGCTTTGTTTACTTCTTACTGAAACATGACACAGCACACATTTATTTAGTTAGATTTATTTAGTTAATGCATGCATGTTCCACATGCATGCATTAGACTCGTTGCAATGAATAAACTGTTTCTTTTATTTACAATATTTTTTTTCTTCAATTTATTTGTGTCATCCTTGTCATTGTAAAATAGTTGGTCACTTTAGGTATTGGCATGTGATAATTTGGAAAGCTAGGATTAAATTAGATTATGAAGTTTTAAAGAATCCCTGAGGAAAGTAATGACAAACTGAATAAAATTTCAAATTCATTTGGCTATTTGAATTTGAACAGAATTGAATTACATAGCCATTAAATAGCAACAACACAATTATTTCTATATTGGTCTGACTATGCACATACATATATTTATTTCCTAGTCACCTCTGTATTAGATTACTATAATGCCCAAAGGCTGCGCTCAAAGACTATTCAGAAGCATCTATTGGGTTAGAATGCAGCAGAGTGGGAAGTTGTTTATGCTCCAAAAGAGCACATATTACAGATTTATTCCACAAGCTGCATAGGCTAGTAACAGTAACAGAATTTGAAGAGACCTTGGAGGTCATCAAGTCCAACCCCCTGCTCATGCAGGAGACCTATACTAAGGATTCAAACTGCCAAACTGCCGAACTGCTGACCTTTCTGATTGACAAGCTCAGCGTCTTAGCCTCTGATTGACAAGCTCAGTACTGAGCCACCTAGCCAGGCTTTCTGATGCTTCTAGGTCAAATTCAAGGTGCTAGCTTTAAAGTTCTTAGTGGCATGGGACTTGGTTGTCCAACAGACTGCCTGTCCCTGATTATATCGGCCAATCCCATTAATCTGCCAGCGAGTTACATTTGATGGGCTTCAGCAGCAAGGTCTTCTCTGCATGGTGCTTGTCCTCTCCTGAAGTCATGTTAGCTCTACCCCTGCTATCATTCCAGAAACCTTTCAAGGCCTCTTTGTGTTAACAGGCCTGGGGACTCCAAGGAACCAGAGACATTCTTAGATGAGTCCATTGTGATTGATGTTTCAGTTTCTTGATGTGATTTGTATGCGGGTTTTTTTTAGTATTTTTTATTTTCAGTCTGACATTCTATATTTTTATGATTGTTTTTATAAATTTATTTATTTTTATTGTATATTGTCCATAATTGCTACTTGTTAGATGGGTAGCTATATAAATATGATTAAGAAATACATTAAAATATCTATCTATCTATCTATCTATCTATCTATCTATCTATCTATCTATCTCTGTCTATCTATCTATCTATCTATCTATCTATCTATCTATCTATCTATCTATCTATCTACAGACACACAACTTTCTTAAGATGCATTTTGGCAAGCTGATTAACATAAGGTGATCCCAAAGGTGCTTTTTCAGGAGGCAACAGAACTTTCTTAGTTTTTCTCTGAAGACATTTCACTTCTCACCCAAGAAGATTCTTCAGCTCTGACTGGATGGGTTGGAATGGAAGGGTTTATATTTCTTGCAGACAGCTATTCATCTGCATTCTGTTAGAGAGTCATTGAGGGCACTTGGAGGTTTATCAGTGTTCCCAGGTCACAGGGTCAAATTAAAGTGACTTCAAACTCCCAATTTCATATATATCATTCTGCTATAAATCTAAGTAGTATAAATCTGCTATAAGTAGAGCTATGGTAAATGTAATTAAGTAGGAAGAGAAGCTATAGAAACATAGGCACATAGAGCTACCAACATAAAATTACTTACAATAGCTGGGCAAGCATTTCTTCATATTTTTCAGTTTATTTTTTGTTGGTTGATTTATGCAATCAACAAGGTTGATTATTTCTGATTATTGGGTATGTTTCAAAAGGGATGAATCTAAATGAAAGTTTATACTTCAATTAAAAAAATATTCCAGTAAATTCTGGCAAATTACACTGATATTTCTTAGCAGTTTGTATACTGAAATTCAGAGATTTCTGAGGTCCTGGAGTCTTCAGAACAGTGGTGGGTTTCCCCTGGTTTGGACCGGTTTGCAAGAAGTGAGTGTGCATACAATCCCATTGCAAAGCAGTAATAAAGGTAAGTAGAACCCACCCCTTCTTCAGAAGGCTCAGTTCCAAATAGTCAGGGAACTGTGACTTGTGAGAACAACTGCACTTGTCCTTCACTCTTTTTCAGAGGGCTCCAACTTTAAATGGTAACATCTCCAAATACCCACCTGCCCCTTTATGAATTACCCATGTAAAGCTAGATCATTGGCAGAAGTTCTAACCCTGCCTGGGCAATCTAACCCCTCAGGAATCTAGAGGCCAAATAGAATAACAACTCAACAACTATGCAGCATGCTTTAATTGCTTTGACAAAAGAGCAAGATTCTGTGAAAATATTTGTAGCCTATTGCCGCTGAAAAGGAATTCATTTGTTTTATTCATGTGGTGTATTTATCATTTGAGATTTGGTGGTCATCACACACACAAACACACAAACACACACACACATACACGATAGATCCTGATAAACTCCCTTTAAATGAAGAACTTGATTTCTTGTTAAAGTCTTGCTATTTTGTTCTTCTATATTTTTCCACAATTAGGATAAAACATATTATTTATAAAAGTAAAAATGTAATGAGATGAAGAAAATACAAATTATGCTATATATTTAAGATAAAGTTTTGTTGGGAATCCATATTGGAAATAACTAAAGTAGACTAGGATTCTATATTAATAGCAGTAGTTGTTGTTAACAGTGTCTTTTTTATCCTCTTTTTTATATACAAGTAATAAGAAAAATTGCAAGTTAGCATATAGTTTAAGCCCATGAAGATTCTTTTCTTCCTTAAAAGGATAAAATTATCTATGTCTTCAGCCTTAAGTAGTATGTTGGAAATTGTGACATTAAAATTATCTGTTTTCAGCCTTACCTTTCATACTGGGTTCAGTAGTCTCACTTAAAATAATAAAGCAAAGTGAGTTTGGAGATTTAAAAAAGTTCAGAATGAATAAAAGGTATTAACTTCATCTCTTGCTACACTTCTAATAATATGCTATTTTAACAAAAATCTAGAGGAGAATTCAGGCTTAAATTGGTCATTCATTTCTGTCCAGTGTTGTATTTCTGGGTATATTGACTTTAATCTCTGCCTAGCATTCGATTTAAAGGTAACACAGGTATAAGTAAGATAATATAACCATGATTTGTTGCAGAACCTCAGCTGCCAAAGTCTAGATATAGTTTCATAGCTAAACTTTACTCTGCATACACTCCTTTCATGCATACTTTTTATTATCTTTAATTTTTATCCTCTTGAGTCTAATTTTCAATGCTTTCATTTTTTAATTAAAACTGTTTATTACTAGAACAAGGGAAATGACTTATTGGTTCTTGTTTCAGCAGAGTAAAATCTTCTGTCAACTTGAAATGCTTCCTTGGAGGCCAAATCTTATCCTTACAACCACTTGATGAATTTATATAAATGCATAATATAAATTAATTTTATGCATATTTAGGAGCTGAACTCTTGCTCTTCTTTTAGCCGTCTGAGGATTTTTTCAAAGCTGGAGGTGAATTAAAAGTGGAAACAGACAGGACCAGATGGAATATGATGTGTTTGCTCAAGTAAAATATAATTAAATATGATTTTGTAAATTTTAAAAGTGCTAGACATGCCTTGAAAAATGATTTTGCAGTGGCAATGCATTTTTAGTATCTCCTCATTTTTACATAATATTAAAAGTTTTCATTTGGATATACAAATATCTCTCTACAAACTTTTTAAAATTCGTATGTGTAGTCATATTTTAAAGTGGGGGGATTGCTTGAAAGTGGTAAATATAATGGAGGTATTGAAGCCTTTTCTGACATAGTGCTTTTCTGATTTTTTCTTTAAAGTATATAGAATTATATTACTGAAAATTGATGGTTCTTTTGCTGCATTTTATGTATGCTTTGTAAATGCTTGGGTGGATCACATACATACTATTGGTCATAATTCCTATTTATCTTGATGTGTGAGATATGTGGAGGACAAGCAGGCCAAAGTTACAAAATGAGCATCAAAATGCAACAAAACGCAGTCACATCACACATTGACACATAATCATGTAAGTGTAGAATTTGTGTCATGTACATGACCTAATTTTGCATAATCTTGCATTGCTGGAATTCAGTGACTATTTGCTCATGTGTCCCTATATCATCAACTCTTACTCCATAGTTCCACACACAATTTTTTATTATTCTTAACCCTATTGAACTGGAGGTAATATAAGTTAAAACTTGGAAACTTCTGCATTTAATTAAAATGGCTACTTGAAGAATGCCATCTTCCTTATTCTACCTGTATTTGTGTGATCTTCTAAAATAGGCTCCAAAGGATAAGAAGAATTGCTGACATAGCACAGAAGGTTGGTAGAGGAAACAGCATGGCTAAATTGACTAAAAATCAATTTAAACACTATACATCTTAAACAGACATTTAAATAATTAAATCCAACCCTTTCTCCCAATTCTATTTTGCAAATACCCATTCTGATGTAGTAGGAGCCTTCACACAAAATAAAATGAACTCTTCCACCAATATAAAATGTTAAATGTACCAAAGTCATGACAAATATACTTTAAGATTTTCAAGGGTCCCATTTTTGTGGAAAATGGAGAAATGTATTAAATGTTCAAGCAAAACCTAATTTACATCTGATTCGCCCCAATAACCACTTACCCTCAGCAGGCAACATGTTCCTATGTAATGGCAATGAAAATGCAGTGGGAAATTGCAAGAAGTTTTGTTATATTTAGCAACATATCAAAAAAGATGTTCAACAGAGCCCTCCATGGTTAATTATTTTCCCTTGTGATATACATGACTAAAATATATTAAACTATTTCTTGATTTTTCATTAACTTGTTGCATGTGGCAGCATTTTTATATCTGAGATACTATACTAATATGATTGGAAAATAAGGTTTCCTTTTTCCAGACTAATAATCTGGAATAATAATCTGTGGATTGGGGAGGGAGGCATCTTGCATGTGCTAGATAGCATAAAATATGGTCTTGAAAAGAAATAAACAGGTATATGGCTGTAAACATTGCTGCCATAAAATATAGAAATGTTTGAAGATTGGCTGAAGCTTAGAATGGCTGCTGGTCTGCAGAAGTTTTACAGTTCTTTCCCAACACCTAAATAGTAGGATTGTGCAAAGCTTTGAAAGAGGTATTTTTACTTCAGAGAAGCTTCAAATAAAATACCCTCTCAAAGTTGTTGTGTGAAACAACAGAGGTCCTATCACTTCTAAGATCAAAGTGAAGCGGCCATGTTTCTTTAAGCCGTGTTCTGGAGCCCTCTTAACCTTATCCTGTAAAGCTAATCCTATGGTAGATAGCTGCAATGAGCCTTTCTCTACAGTACTGGTGAAAGTTTCTCAAATTTCATTGAAGATTGCAAGAAATCTTCCTCTGTACTTCTTACCTTATTAAGAAAGAAAGAAAAATGCAGAAGCTCCTTTTATGTTGCTGGTCTGTCCAATCTCTGCCTAGGTAACCAGTGATTTAAGAGGATCAGTGATATACATGTGTGTCCTTTCAGGTGGCTTTGATTCTCCTAATCCTACCAGTAGATGAAGAAAACCAACGACACAGAAAGCTTCCTTTATGCCACTAGGCTCTCTCAACTGCTCCAAATTGCCAGCAGTTTGGAAAGACCAGAGAATGGAAAGACATCATCCTACTGCTTTCCATATGCAGTATCAGAAGAAAATCAGTACACCAAAAAATCGTCAAGAAATTTTGAAAACTGAGAGGAACATTGTTCTGTACTATTATTCAAGAGATTCAAGGCCACCTAAATTACTTTGTAAGCATAACTTTGGTAGTCTGTGTATCTTTGGCAAGCCAAATGAGCTCAGCTCCATAGTCTGAATTGCTTCACTAAAATAAAACTCCATTGCTTCAAGTAAGCCTGCTAAACACATCCCCCTCCCTATTTTTCTTTCTTGTGCAGCTTGAGTCATCTCCAGTCAGTTTCTTTATCTTTTTTGTTTTTATTTCTCTTTTAGGAAATCTAATCCTTCCCATGTTTCCTACTTTTACCCTTATATTTTGTTGTTGCTACTAGAAGAAGAAAGCAGATGTATGCTGTGGCACCTGCAGGATCTGATGCATTCATCAAAATGACAAAACCAGCATTGCACTGGTTACAACACAGGTTCTGTTCTTCTTATACATGAGTGTGATGGCATGAAACATGTACATTTTCTTTACTGACATAGATCCATAAAACAGTCATCTTCGCATTGGTTGATGATCTCTGGAGAACTCGGGACAGGGGTTGTTCCTCAGTCCTGGTCCTATTAGATCTCTCAGCAGCTTTTGATACCATTGACCATGGATTCATGCTGCGCCGGTTGGAGGGGTTAGGGGTGGGGGGCACAGTGTTGCGGTGGTTCTCCTCCTTTCTCTCTGACTGGTCGCAGTTTGTGTTGACGGGGGCAGAGGTCAACCTCGAGGCACCTTGTATGCGGGGTGCCACAAGGACCAGTCCTCTTGCCTCTTCTGTTCAGCATTTATGTGAAGCCGCTGGGTGAGATCATCCATGGTTTTGGGGTGAAGTTCCATCAGTATGCTGATGACACTCAGCTGTACATCTCTACCCCGGACCACCTCAATGATGCCCTTGATGTGGTGTCCCGGTGCCTGGAGACCGTGCGGATCTGGATGGGGAGAAACAGGCTCAAACTCAACCCTACCAAGACTGAGTGGCTGTGGCTCCCGGCATCCCAATATAGTCAGCTGGTGCCATCTCTGACTATTGGGGGCGAGTGGTTAGCCCCCATGGAGAGGGTTCACAAGCTGGGTGTCCTCCTGGATGCACGGCTGTCCTTAGAAGAACATGTGACAGCCGTGGCCAGGGGGGCTTTCTATCAGATTCGCCTGATTCACCAGTTGTGTCCCTTTCTGTATCAGGACTCCCTGCGCATGGTCACTCATGCCCTCGTCACTTCCCGCCTGGACTACTGTAATGCTCTCTACATGGGGCTCCCCTTGAAGAGTACTCGGAGGCTCCAACTGGTCCAGAACGTGGCTGCATGGGTGATTGTGGGAGCGATGTGGCGCTCCCATATAACACCTCTCCTGCGTGAGCTGCACTGGCTTCTGGTGGTCCTCTGGGTGCGATTCAAGGTGTTGGTGACCACCTTTAGAGCGCTCCATGGCTTAGAATCTGGGTACCTATGAGACCGCCTTCTGCTACTGAGAGCCTCCCACTGGCCAGTACGCTCCCACAGAGAGGGGCTCCTCAGGATGCCGTTGGTCAAACAATGTTGACTGGCAGCCCCCAGGGGGAAGGCTTTCTCTGTGGGAGCACCTGCCCTCTGGAACGCGCTCTCCCCGGAGATACGGAGGATTATGGATTTACGTACTTTCCACCGTGCCCTCAAGACTTTTTTAATTTCAAGAAGCTGGGCTGGCCTAACTTCTCCAAATGCTTAATTTTAATCTGAATTTTAAAAGGGGCGTTTTAATTGTTGTGGGCCAAAACTGTTTAATAAGTTTTTAAAACTGTTCTTAAATTTTGCATTTTGTGTCTTTTACCTTTGGCTGTTCACTGCTCTGAGTCCTTCGGGAGAAGGGTGGTATATAAATTTAAGTAAGTAAGTAAGTAAGTAAGTAAGTAAGTAAGTAAGTCAATCAATCAATCAATCAATCAATCAATCAATCTTTCTTGCTGATTGTATCTTCCTGTTCAGCAGTAATATTTTATAAAGTTTATGTGGCAATTTTAAACTATTCTTTTGCTTCCACAATTAATTTAGGTTGTGTTTATTAAAGGATATATTCCATTACAGTATGGAAGCATGCCGTGTTTCAAACTGTTAAGTTGCATTATTTGCTCTGCTTTTAAATCTTTTTGCTTTCAGCTGGATCACAGGTTGATTCTGAATTTGCTTAAATAAAAAATGTCAGATATGGTGAAAATATCTAAGATTTATCTAGATCATGCTCCGAAATTGCTTTCTGTATTTTCATTCCATGCAACAAAAGTTCAAAAATTGTAAAACTGGTCTACTTCACAAGCACTAACATATTTTTTTCTTTTCTTTTCTCTTTTAAGTGTGGCAATTTTTTAATTTAATAATTGGAGGAATGCCTAGGGATCTATGAAGAAGAGCAACAACATCAAAATTTCAGCACCACTGGTGGATCAAAATACTGTTGCTTTTTACCATTAGTATCATACATGACATGTGGGTAAAAAGTTGTGGGGCTTACTTTGCTTGATTGGGCTTTCCATGCTGGCATTGTGGACCATGCCCTAGAACAGTGATGACTAACCTTTTCTGGACCAATTGCCCAAAGCGTGTGTGTGCATGTGAATGTGTCTGCGCATGCCTGAACCCCCAAAATGCAATGTGTGTGTGGCCCCGAGTATACATTGCACACCCCACACGTGTGTGTGGTCTTCCATGCGTGCCCTGCCCTGCACATCCACATGTTGCTCCCCGCACACAACTCACTCCTGCACATGTGAAGCAGAGACCAGCTGGCCGGCAGGAGGCATGCACATGCGTGGCAGAGCTGAACTGTGGTGACGGCTCGCATACCCAAAGAGAAGACGCTGTGTGCCACCTCTGGCACCATGCCATAGGTTTGCCATCACGGCCCTAGAGTCTAGACACATGGCATTATACATACTTGCTTGTACACATGTAACATTATACATGTTTTAATTGTTTTAGTTGTATTTTAATGATTTTGTTTTAAATTGCTTTGAATTTTTTCTTTGTTCCATGACTAAGTATACTACTCAGAATCACAATGTAGGATGAACAGCTACATAAATTTAATAAAAAATAAATAAATTGAAATAAGATCTGTTTGCTATATTTTGGAGCTGCAGAAATGGGCAATTCAGTGATGCAGTGTTTGATATGAAGACAATGAATTTGAAAGGTTCCTTTCCTTCTCATTGTATTAGAACCTGAGTTCCTTTAAAGAAGTTGAACGGTAGAAGACTAAAGGAGTTATTCTTTCAGTTGCTGCCTAATAAAGCTATAGAATTACTACTGCAAGATGTAATGAAGGCTGCCAAACTGCTATAATAGAAAATGGTAGCGTTATAGAAATTTCTGAAGGATTACAATAGCCATTGATAGCTAAGAGCATTAGATGTAGACTCAAAGGAAGCTTGGCTCTTAAAATTGTGAAAAACATTCTCATATTCTACTTGTGAGTATCCTTGAGTGTATGTTGTTAGAAACAGGGCATGCGGTGGCATATAATCTTGATCCAGCAGGATTCTTCTTATATGCTTATATTTAATTATGTACTGAATGTCTATTCCACCGCAAATGTACATTTGGCCACATGTTTAATAATATACTTGCTACATTCACATGCCAACTTTCTGTCTTGTATTCTAGGCAGCCCACAATTTAAAATAATGGCTAATAACATAATCTCAATATAGCAAGAGAAAGGGATGGGGAGGAACAAAAGAAAGATGTGAATTCAAAAAGAACAAAGAGTATTATGGCACTTTAAAGCTTAACCAGTGCATGATTACATAAGCTTTCCTGATCACAGCTCCCTATGTTGGATACATGGAGTTCAATCCTCTGAAATAGCTGTTGCTGAGAGAAGAGAGAACACACAAGGGAGAATGGTGAATAAAATGTGAGAGATGAAATTCTTTAGAAGAGAATAAACATAAAGTAGATATTAAGTGTGGGTAAACAGTTTTGTACTGAATAGCTAGTTAACAAATGTAAAGTGATGAAAAAGCTTGACCTTTGTTTAATTTTTGAAAAATGGTATTAAGTCTTTTAAGGAATCCCTGTTCATTCTAGGCATTTCCCCCCCTCAGGGATGGCCTCCTTGAGGTCAGTCACAGAGGGTTCTGGGGAGCTTAGCCAGCTACATGTGCTCAGGGCTTTCCTGTTGAAATAGGAAGAGATAACATTTTATTTAGTGTAAGCAGTGGGTCCACAAGTCTAATTCCAGTCCTACTTGCTCTATGAAGAACACCTTAACAGATACAAAGAATAATAAGGCAATATCGAAAACCACAGATCTATAGAAAAGGTGTGTGTGGGGGGGGAGAAGGTGGGCGGAGAGAAGATGTACGCAGAAATGAAAGTCAGAATTAAAGAGTTTTAGGAATAATGAACCAACATTTTAATTCCTTTAAGTACAGTCACTGTACTTCTAGCTACGTATGAAATAAACTTTTTTTAAACAAATATGCTTTTTTCTTCACATTTTCCTTACCAGTGATTTCTCTCTAGATTTCTTTCTTCCCAGTTATATTTTTTAGTAGCTTATCTCTATTTTTTTAAAAAAGAGCAAAATCTTTTCAGGATTTTTTAAAAAGAAAACTATTGGATGAAATGCACGTTGTTAGTATTCAGCATAGCATGCAGCAAACTGGCACCTGCATTCTTTAGTACATCACTTTAGATGGAAGTAATACACAATTTAATTGAATTTCCTTTACACTTCAACCTGTAATCATAGGTTCAGGTTGTGTAGGATTAGACCTGCTGTGGAAAACGTGCCTCTGCCTTTTTGTTGCCTGTGTTTAGGGTTTTATGCAATCTCCATTTTAAAAAGGACTGCATCATGAAATGGAAGTTTCTGCATTCTGCCTGTACTAATGGCTTCAATGTCTCTTGCTTTGCATCACACTAAATTGAATTCCAGTAATTGCATACACAGCACACTATCGCTGTTAATACTTTGGTTATAGCTGCCTGCTATGAGAATAGAGTAAAAGAACTTCCAGTGTATTTTGGTTGAAAAGATAACCACTGTCTATTCAAATTACTTCACTCTCCATACTCTAATTGCTAATATAGAATTACAATTCTCTAATTTGTAATGTCTAACTGAAGAGATAGACAGATAGGGAGACAGATAGATTCAAGGATTTTTGAAGCTGATTGATGAGAATTACATATTGACCAGAATCTTTGCTACCATAAATCAGGGATCAGGGATGTCACAGGAACCACAGAATGCCCACTGAATTATTCTGCTTCTTCTGATTTCTTTTAAATGAAAAAAGGCTAAAGAATGAAACTGTACTGAATCTTCTGAATATTTCAAAACCAGATTGCTTCTTAGCATAACGTCTCATGCTTTTACAACATGCTTCTATACATGATGATGTGACTGAAAATCATGAGCAAGAATAGTCTTGAGAATAGCAAGGAAAGAAAAAGTGGCTTCTGTTATAAATTGCATTAATTGAGTTAATCTTGTGCCATCAATTAACCTCAATTTCATTTTGTTTAATAGAAAGAGAAATGACACTGGTATCTAACAATCCTCGGATGAAACACTGTCTCTGTGTGCATATGGCTACTGATGCATTGTACACGTTGTGCATTTTTCCAGGATTTGGGGGAAAGTTGAGAGTTTTTTCATCTTTGGGACTACAGTATAGTGTAGAGTATAGATTGGGGTGAGGGGATGAGTTTAGTATCTTTATGGGAGTAATTTTCCTAATTTTGTTTTATTTATGTATGGGTGTCAGTGAAGGATGGGAAAGAACTAACAGTAAGATTGCTTAAATTGTGCTATCTACTTGATGAATTATGCAAATTTTAGGGACAATTTCTTTAATCTGGTTCCTGTACTTGAAAAACTACAAAATGTATCTTAGTCATTTTAGTCCATTTTTGGATTTTTCACAATCATTATGATTTTATTCATATTTTCTGAAATGTCAGGATACATATCAGTTAGGAATTAAATATGAATAACTATTAATACCCAGTGTGGAACACTGGTTTAAGTGTTAACCAAGACAGGGAGAAGAAGCGGAAAGTGTGATTTTGGGTAATCTACTTCTGAGGAAAGTTGTTTGAGGAAAATGGGAAAGAGAAGGCTATGTATACAACCTTTTTTTTTTCTGTGGAAAAAAATGGACTATAATATTAATAAATTAAGAATTGTCTACATTACCTCATGTTTAATGTTATACAACAGAAAATACTTTTCCAAAGTTTTCCAAAGTTTATAAAGAATGGTGATTTTAAATACAACAGACTAGGAAATAATTATATTCATGGGTAAGTGATCATATTAGCTGTGTTATATTAATTTGATTTACATTAAATTAAATTGAAATTTAAATGAAATCAAATTTAATCTTTATACACAACAGACTTCTTTATCCTGATCCTACCTATTTTGAAATATGGCCTTATCCACATATTAAAAATAAGTACATATTTCAGTTAAAAACTGATTTCCTGATCTAAGACATTAATTAAAATGTTAAAAAGTCTTACTCAGGTTATAGTCCTGCAACATGCCATTCAAAGCATTTTTCCAATTTAAAATGGAATCACTGATGAGCACTACTTAAGAATTGCTTTCTTTTGCAGACATTATAATTATATACTCCCTCCCTAATTTAATTGCTTTTAAAGAGAAATCTCTGTTGGTATTAATTTAGATTCTTTTCTTTTCTCATTTAAGTTTTTTGCCACACTTCTGTGCTTGATTAAAATATTGTATGTATGTGTGTTGAATATAACCATATAATTATATGTTAAAGCTCCCATTGAGAGATGAGCACTTTTATTTATTTATTTTTAGAAGTTGATACCTTTGTTGATTATCCCAGTTCTTATAGTAGAACAGTGCATACACTCAAATTCATAGAAAACTTATACCATTCTCACTTCCTGGTTAGATTACTATGCTGCATAAAAACTGCCCTTGAAGACCATCCATAAATTACAATGGGTTCAGAATGCAGTGGCACATAAAGCTTCAGGTGCCTTTGTTTGCCTGAAGTGTCATTCACTTCAGGCAAACTAATGACAGAGGCGTCATTAGATTTCATTGAGGGCTGCATCAGGGTTGTGCTAGACCTTGGGGGTGGGTGGGCGTGGCCAGTGTGGTAGACAGGATGGGTGTGGGCAGCCCAACATTTGCTTTCGGCTGCTACGGCCTCTGCCAAAGAAAATGGAGCTCAGGAGGGCTATGTGTGGCCCCACAGAGCTCTGTTTTCAACCACAACAGCCTCCTGCAGCCCTCTGCCAATGAAAACAGAGCTTGCAAGGGGTGCGCATAGCCCTCCTGAGCTCCATTTTCATTGGCAGAGGAATCACAGACCAGTCCTTCGCTGTTTCCAGGGTGGTCCCATGGACCAGATCTAAGCACCCCGTGGGCTGAATCTGGCCCTTGGGCCTTGAGTTTGACAACCATGGCCTATATTATACTACAGGTGTGCTAATTACACTGACTTCCAGGTTTTTTTCAGGATATAATTCAAGGTACTGGTAATCATTTTTAAACCCCTTGCATGGTATGGGGAAAGATTACTTCAGGAGTGAAATCTAATTTTTTTTTGCTACAGGTTCTGTGGGTGTGGCTTAATTAGTGGGCGGGACTTGGTAAGGTGACTGGGTGGGCGTGGTTTGTTGGTCAGGTGGGCGTGGCCAAGTCAATGTCACTTCTTTGCCCTCTTTTAATCTACAAAACACAACACAACACAACAGGCTCACCCACAATGTAAAGGCAGCTGTGCTGGAC
>JANHZT010003405.1:86463-97662 GCA_032468215.1 Stegonotus admiraltiensis | reverse complement strand
TCCTCTACCATCCTCTGGAGTCCATTTAAGCTCATGCCTACTGCTTCAGTGACTCCATCCAGCCACCTCATTCTCTCACCTAAAGTTAAGCCAGCTAATAAAATAAATTTGACTTTAAATTTGACCTAAAGTACTTTCTACTTGAAACAAAGAGAACTGGCAGAGAACCAAGCAGAGCTAAAGAGAAGAACAAACAGGGAAACTTAGCTTGCTGTCTCTTCTCCAAATGGTTAACAGGCTAACAGTTGTAAAGAACTGATGGTTCTGGAGCTCCATATTGAACAGTACTAATAAGTATACTCATCAGCGGTGAAATCAGTTACCTTCGCTACTGGTTCGGGAATGGGAGCGAATGCGCCTCTTCTGCATATGCGCAGAGGGTCAAAAATGGGACGTAATGACGTCCTGGCGGGTGGGCAGAACCTGGCACTACCGGTTCGCAAGAGCCGGATATATCCGGCTGGATATACATACACAGAGAGAGGCAGGGAGGGAGAGGAAGGGAGGGAGAGAGAGAGAAAGAGGGAGGGAGAGGGAGAGAGAGACTGAAGACCTTGGAAAACCATGGAAAAGCCTGGAAACCTCATGGAAAGATGTATCTTTCTGCATATCTTTGGGAAATGTTGACCGAAGATCATAGAAAACAAACTTTCATGCCTTCATTGCTTAGTTTGAAAGAAATAGTTTATTGGCTACATTCCAGAATGGGGAAACAATCTCATAAAAATATATGAACTTGAAAAGTGCGCTTTATGATCAAACAGCAAATGTTGTAAGCTCAACCACATTTGTATTTCTTTATCCTTTGCAAATTTTCTGGGGTTATTTTCGCCCCCTAGTAAAAGGCACTTTAACTGCTTCCAGTTTGGTAACAGGGATTTCCAAAAGTCTTCCAAAATGCTCTTGGAACTGCTTGTAAACACTTATGAAATAATTCCTCCGAGTGTCTAACTCATTGTGAAAAGGCTGTTAATGAAATGATGCATGATCCATTTTTTTTTCCTGATGAAACTTTTTTTCTCTCTTCAGATAGAATTTTAAATTGTTTTTTTTAGGTTTGCATGAAAAGAAATTGAATAGTGAGAAAGGACTGATTGTCAAGGACATCTGCACAAATGAGGTATTCATTTTATTCAGAATCCATTCAAGGATTTCTTGATGTTTTTATTTAATTTGGTTCATATCAAGAAAATAAGTTTCCCTTTGCAGCACAGCTCTAAGGAAATAAAATATTAATATAAAGGCAAGTGAATGTCTATACTTGTAGGATTTGACATAAAACTATAATGTAATTCAGCCATCTCAATGAAGATAAATATATAGATATGTTGTCTCATCAGCATTCTTGCCATAAAATACCAAGGCCTAACTGCATTGGCTACAACAGAAAAGTAACTCCAGAAAGAATGTTGTCATCCATAAAAATTCAAACTCACAGAAAGGATTATGAGAAGTGGATGTTTCTAAATTTAGGGTTCTTCATTTTTGTGAAAAAATCTGTTTGATAAATATTCTGTTGGCAAACATTGACACGATCACCTTAAAAGAACTTTGCTTTATTTTGGTTTGACAAGATAATTCTGTCTCATGCCTATATTCTTTTACCGGCTTGTTTTTCCCTCTGTTATTTCTCTTGTTCTATGGAAGCCCTTACCAACATTCAATTCTTAGATGCTATTGGATGACAATTACAAACTGTTATTATTGGCTAGGCTAGCTGGAATGATAGAAACTACCATGCCAATAAAAACCGGATAAAACATTGGAAATTGCCGCTATATCTTTTCCTTGGCTCTGTGGACTCATCTTATGTCCATCTTTTGAAAGAAAATAAATAAATAAATAAATAAATAAATAAATAAATAAATAAATAAATAACTCAGACAATTCTGTATTTCAGACTTTGCAGTAGTCTTCACCTCTGGAACACAAAAGTCCAAAGTTAACTTTTGTTAAATTGACAACTGTCAACCACAGATTGACAGACTGATAACAAAGTTAACAAGAAAAAAAAATACTAAAGTTGCAGTTTTGAAGTTACAGTTTTCTATGTGTTTATAGAGGATGTAATTTAGGCCTCCAAAGAGGTGTTTTCTATACAGTACGATCAGCGGTAGGTTGCTCCCGGTTCTGTTTGGTTCTTTAGAACCAGTAGTAAAAGTGGTGAGAGGCTCCGCCCATCTGCCTGGACGTTATAATTGACTATCTGTGCATGCGCAGAAGCTTCCATTGCTCCAGTGGTAGGTTGCCCCCAGTTCACACCAGTTCTATAGAACCGGTAGTAAAACCGGCGGGAGGCCCCGCCCACTGACCCTGACATCATGAAAATGCTTCTGCACATGTGTGTGGCCCCGTTGCAAACCAGTAGTAAAGGTCAGTAGAACCCACCCCTGCGTTGCTCCCATTGCAAACCGGTAGTAAAGGTAAGTAGAACCCACCCCGAGTACAATGCATGTACTGTATAGTACAATGCCCAAAAGAAACTAGACGAGAATTTGAGATGGTTCCACCTGCATCCAAAGGAAGATTAGTTGGCAGAGATGTCTCCTGCTAGAACAATGTCTTGAATTAGAGGAAGTCCAAGGTCCCTTCCAACTCCTGTTATTTTGTATTCTGTAAAGTTATTCTGTATATTGCTTCCTTATCTTGCCAACTAGTTTGGCAATTCTTAAAACCAATCACTGATGGGGATTCTATATATGTGTACTTTATATGTGTATAAAGATTGACAAAAACATACACACATACACATAGACTTTGTTTATTTGCTTTACATTCAGAACAGAGGTGGGATTCAAATTTGTTTACTACCGGTTCTGTGGGCGTGGCTTGGTGGGCGTGGCATGGCTTGGTGGGCATGGCAGGGGAAGGATACTGTAAAATCTCCATTCCCACTCCCACTCCAGGGAAAGAATATTGCAAAACCCCCATTTCCTCCCAATCAGCTGGGACTTGGGAGGCACAGAATAGATGGGGGTGGGGCCAATCAGAGGTGGTATTTACCGGTTCTCTGAACTACACAAAATTTCCGCTACCGGTTCTCCAGAACCTGTCAGAACCTGTTGAAACCCGCTTCTGATTCAGAAATATACTTTCTTTCTACTGTTCTGATCATTATAGACTTATAGACCTCTCCAGAGAACTAATTTTGGCATAATGTATCTAGATAGGATCACTTGAACTTAATCATTGGTGCCTCATAGAAATAAGTGGATATCATCCATTTTGTTTGAGGTTTGTTGGTATTGTATAATAAAGTCTCTCTTGTCACAAAAGGAATAAGAACCTTAGATTTCTGGTCTGTGGTCTGCACCATTCCTGTAAAAGAATCTGTCAAAATGGCATTCATTTGAAATGAAACTAAAAAAAAACACCATTAACAAATCCAGATGAATTATCATGCTATTTTAGCTGCCTGAGCCAGAAAGCGAGTTTTGTTTCCCAGCAGAATTTTGGACATGTTATTAATAGGATCTCTTCAAGTTACGGATTGATGAACTTTCTTCTTTCTCTGATATTAGTCGAAGGAATGGAACTGAGACAATTTTGGAGGATGGGAAAAGCTTTTCTTTAGACAAATTGGAGATTCTTTTGTATTTAAATACAGTATTGTAATGAGAGCTATTCTTGTCCCAGCGTTAGGCGAATAAAAAAATAGAAAAAGCTGTATAACCAGAACAGTAGGCCTATTAATATTAGGAATAAACTTTCTAACATCTTCTAGTCTTTCAATATTAAGTACAATTTTTATTATGAAATGTAACTGTTATTACAGTACATGCTGTTTTTCCTTTGTGAACCAAAATAAGTAAGACGGGGTAAGGTTGTTCAGGAATCAAGGAAGGCATGAGAAGAGGGTTCTATTTTCCTCTTGAAAATTTTCCTCTGAATTATTTTCCTCATCAGAAAAAAAGAGGGGGAAAAAGCGTAAGAGTTTGTGCAAATTTTTCTCTAAGAGGCCAAATAATTATTTTCAATGGTTGATTTCACTAGAAAAAAAAAATAATGCAAGGTGAGAGTGAGATGGGTATACTTCAGTGGTGGGTTTCAAAAATTTTTACTACCAGTTCTGTGGGTGTGGTTGGTGGGAGTGGTAGGGGAAGGATACTGTAAAATCTCCATTCCCACCCCACTCCAGGGTACAGATACTGTAAAATCTCCATTCTCACCCCACTCCAGTGGAAGGTTACTGCAAAATCTCCATTTCCTCTTGATCAACTGCGACTCGGGAGGCAGAGAATAGATGGGGCAGGGCCAAGCAGAGGTGGCATTTACCAGTTCTTCAAACTACTCAAAATTACCACTACTGGTTCTCCAGAACTGGTCAGAACCTGCTGAAACCCACCTCTGGTATACTTACATTTCACAAACCAACTAACCAACCAACCAACCAATCAATGGTTAGCACAGCTTTCTGTGGTGCTCCTTAAAATGGATTAGACTTTCTTGAAATAACTGAACTGAAGTCCAATATACCAAAAAGCTGTAGGAAGGTTTGGTAAACCTTCTCAAAAAAGCTTGATAGATTTTTTTTTTTAAATAATGCTGAATCAAAATTTATTTATTCCCAGAGGCTTGTCATGTCGTGTCAAACAGAGCTTATGAAACAGATCAAGTTATATGGCAAAAAAGCTTGGATTGCCTCATCAATGAACAACAGGATGTTTTGGTAAATATTTTTTCATTTATATATTGCATTTTGGTGTAGTTTACACCAGTGGTGGGATTCAGCCAGTTTGCACCACTTCGGGAGAACCAGTTGTTAACTTTTTGAGCAGTTTGATGAACCGGTTGTTGGAAGAAATCTTTAGGGCAGAGAACCGGTTGTTAAATTATTTGAATCCCACCACTGGTTTACACCTAATGTTAAGCACGTGTCCTGCCTTAAAAGAGGAGCAATATTGTGTGACATTCATATTTTCTACTTCTTTAGAACATAGAATCAAAGGCTGCAAGTTACCTCAGAGGTCTTCTAGTCCAAACCCCTGCCTAGTGCAGACTTTATACAATCCAGGTCAAACAATTGTCCAGTTTATTTTTGAAAACCTCCAGTGATGGAGCACCCACAACTCTAGACGGCAAGCTATTCCATTGATTAATTGTTCTCACGGTCAGAAAATTCCTCCTTACTTGTAGGTTGGATTTCTCTTTAATAAGCTTCCATCCATTACTTCCTGTCCTGCCCTCTGGTACTTTGGAAAATAAGTCAATTTCCTCTTCTCTGTGATAGTCCCTCAAATATTGGAAGACATGCTCCTTATCATGTTCCTCCTGATCCTTCTCTTCCATAGGCTAAACATGCCTAGCTCCTTCAACCATTCATCTTACGATTTAATCTCCAGATCCCTTATTTATTTTTTACCCTTTTTATGCCCAGATAACTCTGCAGTTTTATAAAATACATTGTAAATATTAGAAAATACCATTTCTCCCTAAATTAGTTTCCATTCTGTTCTAATATCCAGAGGTGATTTCAATGGCACACATGGCATTTTTGGAGGCATCTTAAAGCAGCTTTTTTTCCTGGGTTTCCACAATTGCCCACCATATAATACTAAAGAAAATATGTAATCTCTATAATGTGTTCCTGACTGGGGCTATAAGGACACCCATGCAAGATCTGACTCAAATGTTGGCTTTTGAATCTGGATTTATGTGCATCTTTGCAATGTAATGCTTGTTCCTAAGCATTGGTCATAAATTGGGCCAAAAGTCTGTCTAGTCCAGCATTCTGCAACACTCAATATTCAACACAATACTGTACATATGGGAACTCACCAAAGGATATGAATCTTTAACTCTTTCCTTAGTAACTGGTAATGAAAGATGCAACTGTCAAAACTAATAGTTATGACTAATGTCCATGTCCATTCTCAAAATTGACCAAGTAAGTAACATTTTGCAATGCTACACAATTTTCCCATTGTGCTTGGAAATAGTCAAAATGATTGGCTTCTCATCTAAGAAGCTTGTTTAGTTTTAAGTGATTAGTGGGAAATGAACGAATTTACATTCCTTGCAGTTATCTGGTCATAGCACTCATGGAGAGTCATGGAGGCCAAGTAGAGGGTTTATCCATAGCCTCAGAGTCACCTGAGTGCAAATGGGTGTGGAACCTTCCTGGGTCTGTTGAAAGGACTGTGTTGTAAACAGGAGGTAGTTGGTGTTGGCAACAGTCCAGTTGCCTTTTAGTCTAGTTGTCCTTTGGGACAACCATGACCTAGCTGATTGAGAATCTCCATAGACAACAGTCCTTATCAGGGGTGGGTTCTAATTTTTTTTACTATCAGTTCTGTGGGCGTGGCTCATTTTGTGGGCGTGGCTTGATGGTCATGTGACAATTATTTAGGATTTAGCAGAGGTACTGGTCTACCAGGCTTTTAACTGCTTTCAGAGCTGTACCGGTCTACTCATTTATTTTTGGAGGCACCGGTCTACTCATTTGTTTTTGGAAGCACCAATCTACCACCACACTGCCTTTTAACACTGATCAGTTGTAGGGCGGCTCTTAGAAGCCCGACGGCAAGAGTTTAAACAGGTTTTTTCCTTTTAGAGGATCAGCTGGGACTCAGGAGACAGCAATAGTTTGGGGGTGGGGCCAAATAAAAGGTAAGAATAACACAGGGGGCGGCGGGGCAGAACCGGTTCGGTGACATCATATCATCACCGCGACCGGCTCGGCGGAACCGGGCGGAACCGGGAGGAACTCACCACTGGTCCTTATATTTCTACATAGCTTCCCCACTTCCCCAATACATTTCGATTTCGAGAAACAGCTAACTTACCATCAGTTCGAAGTGTTAATGGAGTTGGAGGACTAAGAACCCTAGCGTTTGTCACTGTGTTCTTCACGAGGCAGATATAACTCCCAACGTCTGATGGTTGCACCTTGGATATATAGAGGTTGCCTGTTTCCTGGGAGATAAAACGCCTGCTGTCTTCTGCCACAAAGGAGGGGAACGCGTTAAATACCCAGCTGTAGATGATCTCTGTAAAATAAAGAGCCAAATACTTTGAATCTCTTTGTGGCAAAGCCACTGCATTCAAAAGAGCAAATGACATATGTTTGAAAAAGGGAACCTATCTAACTTCAGTACTTTTCTCCATGGACCAAGGCAGATGTTTATGGGATTATGGGACAGCTTTTTTTTTTTTTTTACAAAGACATATGTTTATTTATCATTATTATTTTCAATTAATTTGGAAAACATGCATGCTTAGCTGTGGGTAATTATTTTCAGCACATGTAGATATTTTTACGCCGAATAAGATCTGCAGTTGATTCCAGCGTTCTACAATCTGACTAAACGCCTGGTGTGGAGGAATCAAAACTCGACGATTAAAGATTAGTTATGGAGAAATGTATTACTAATCACTGAGCTATGCTGAACAGGAAGCAATAAAATATGCCAAATGCTTAAGAGGGAATTAGTATTAACATTGCATGGACTTTTGCTGAACAGCACTTGGAAATATATTATACCGTATGTTAAATGCCATATGAAACCACCGTATTTAATTTTACTTCCCGGAGATGACAGAAAAGCAAAACAAATCTCATACTTCCAGAACTTAAAGAAGGACTGAGCAATCTGCAGTCCTCTGGCCTCCTGAGAGTATGTTATCAAGCTTGAGCGGTGAAATTTCTCTCCCCCATCCTTATTTATTCAGAACAATTAAAGTTAGGAATAAAAAGTGAGACTTCTAAGAGGCAATTCCTTTATTCTTACTATCACCACTTCCCACCCCATCTAATATTGTTCTAAAATATTATTTTGGAAATTTAGTCACTTTGCCATCAAAAAGTGGCAGTGGAAACTTGGACAGTCATGGTAAAAGATAGGCATGGAAGAAGTTTACTTCCCATTTATAACTTTTAAAACCCCTCCCAAAAAATAGGGACAAGTGGCGTCAAAAATTTCTCCTCCTATCACTGTGGTTACCTGCAGCCCATCAGAAGTCAAGAGGCCAAACTAATAATATACCTTTTACTCAGTGGTGAAATCCAACATTTTTTACTACCGGTTCTGTGGGCATGTCTTGGTGGGCGTGGTGTGGCTTGGTGGGCGTAGCTTGATGGGCATGGCAGGGGAAGGATACTGCAAAATCTCCATTTCCACCCTACTCCAGGGGAAGGATATTGCAAAATCTCCATTCCCATCCCACTCTGGGGCCAGCCAGAGGTGGTATTTGCCAGTTTTCTAAACTACTCAAAATTTCCACTACTGATTTTCTAGAACCTGTCAGAACCTGCTGGATTTCACCCCTGCTTTTACTTCCAACATAAAAAATATGGGAATGAAGCAAGTTGCCATGCACAATTACTCTTCATCTTGATTCTTGATGATAGTTCATTCAGTTCATTCAGCTTTCTGACTGTGCACAATAACTAACTGGGTAAAGCTAACTTTGTCTGACATACTGGGCCAAAATAGGTTGGCTAGTGATCAGAGACTCATGTGAACAAAGACATAATTAATAAAAGCAGGGGAAAGTAATGTTGTCCTTTGGAATAAGTAGCCTAAGCAGTATTTCCCAACCTTGGCAAGTTTAAGACGGACGACTTCAACTCCCAGAATTCCCCAGCCAGCTGTCCTCCCATTTCAAACATGCTGAGGTTGAGAAACACTGGAAAGGATGTCTAAAAAAAACCTGCTCTGTCCGTAGGCCACCATAACAAGTCTCAGTGATAGCAAGATGAGGACAAACACATCATACAATCATACAAATATTGTAACTACCCTGTTTTCCCCAAAATAAGACATCCCCTGATAATAAACCCAATCGGGCTTTTGAGCACATGGCAATAAGGCCAAGCACTTTTTTCAGGGTTCAAAAAAAGTATAAGACAGGGTCTTATTTTCAGGGAAACATGGTAATATTTATGTAGTGAGTAGAAACTTATGTAGTAAGACGATCAGAAGCTTTTGTGGATCCATGGGCTATGATTCTCTCTCTTTCTCTTTGTGTACAGTATGTGTGCGTGTCTCAGTGTGTCAGTGTGTTTATCAGCACAGTAAAACAACTTTTAATTTTATTTTCTTTATTTTCTGACAAACACCAAGCTGAGATTTATTTACAGCTAGATAAAATAAATTCCTCCCAAGTAAGTTCCCATCTCTCTCAATGCCACCTTAACTAGAAGTTTGAATCTAGCTCAGCATTTTGTACAATTACCTATTTTATATGTACGCAACTTGGATAGTTGAGTAAATATAAAGGAGAGCTATTGATTGATTAATTATGTGCCATCAAATCCTTGTTGTCTCTCAGTGATCGCACAGATAGATCTATGTCTCATTGTACTGGCTAGGTGACCTTCTGTCTCTGGCATTTTCTTTCCCCATCTGATTTCTTTCTCTTTCTTTAACATTCCCCTCAAAGTCATATGGGAAAGCTAGAATTGTTCTTTGTCATGTTCTCCAATTTCTTTCTTTTTTTTAATTTTTCTTTGTAAATATTACTTATGGTCTTCCACAGCTTTTTCCTCATATCCATCAATTAAGCTGCTAACACTGCCTAGCATCCATTTTTACTTGACAGTCATTAATCCATTTCTCCTGTTCTATCTCCCAGAAGACTTAATAACAGAAATGGAAGGGATCTTGGAGGTCTTCTAGTCCACCCCTGCTTAGGCAGCAGATCTATACCATTTCAAACAAATGGCTGTCCAATGTCTTCTTAAAAACTCCGGTGTTGCAGTACCCACAACACTGGAAGCAAGCTGCTCCACTGATTTCTAATTGTCAGGAAATTTCTCCTTAGTTCTAGGTTGGTTCTGTCAATTACTTTCCATCCATTGTTTCTTGTCCTACCTTCAGGTTCTTTGGAGAATAGCTTCACTCCCTCTTCTTTGAGGCAGCCTTTAGATATTGGTACACTGCTATCATGTCACCCCAGTCCCTTCTCTTCATTAAATTAAATATCCACAATTCTTGCACTTTCTCCTCCTCCTTCTCACAGGGAAAGAAATGAGAACCCATGCTCTCTCTCTCCTACATTCAGGATAGTATGAGCTAAAAAGAACATGTATGGCTAAATGTATACATGCCAGGATGCTAGAGATCTGTAGCTGATTGTAGGCTGTTGCAGATATTATTAAGGAAATGATTAAATGATGTCATTGTAAGTGTAAAGAAGGAACTTTTTAACATTTATAGCTGATAACCCGGCATTGCCTGGGTATTTATGTATCCCAATCCTTACAGGCTTTTAAAAGTATATGTACAGCATACACATTATCAAGTAAAATGATACACAAAATCACTATAAGTCTTTGGGCCCCATCCCCTGTCCATCTGGAATGGCTCAGCGGGTGGTGCATGGCCACTGCAGAGGACCTCCGTGACCTATCAGCTGGGTGGCATGGCTGCTATATTCAGCCTGAGGGGTGTTAGGGGTATCTTACCCACAAAGTAATTGTTTCCAGAGAATAAGTCATCTGTGTACCAAGTTTGGTTGAAATTGCTCGAGGCGTTCCAGAGTTATGCTGGAACATACACACTCAGCCATTTTTATATATATAAATAGTGGACATAAGATAAAGCAAAGAAATATTGGAGCAGGATTCATATCTTAATACAGAAGATTCTTAAAATGAACTTAAAGATAAAACCAAATATTTCTCTTTTAGGTCTAATGGATAAAGAACTTTTAAAGAAATTGGAACGTTAATGTTATACATGCTGACCGAAGGACACTGTGATTCCCACAATGGATGAATGGCTGCAAAAGTTGATAGAGCTAGCAGAGAGGGCTAAATTGACTACTTTGATTAAAGAAAAGAACACAATTAATTTTCTTTCTATGTGGAAACCGCTTTTGGACTTTGTGCTTGAGGAGGAAAACAATGAAACTTTGATTTTGGGTTTTGCTGATTAGATCGGTTTGGTGTTATAGAAATGGCTAGTATATACTCTTCTGTAAAAGTAAAACTTGAGATTTCATGTTATGATCTTATTTTACTGCACCAAAAAGAGTTGGAAGTCAATAATTATTTTTCTTTCCCCCCCTCTACCCTACGCTTATATCTCTTTCCCTTTTACTCCCCCTATTTTACCTTTATCTTTCTTTATATTTTTGTATGTTACGCTTTGTTAAAATTAATAATTTTTTTGAATCGCAAATGATGTCATTGATAACTGAAAATCATATATTTCACAATGGATGTCATTTGTCATGGCTAGGATTGGGGGGGGG
>JANHZT010003405.1:46797-57531 GCA_032468215.1 Stegonotus admiraltiensis | reverse complement strand
AGATGCACTTCCCCCCTCAAAAGAGGCTGAAAATTTGGGTGCATCTTATACTCTGAATGTAACCCCACCCACCCGCCGGCCCCCACCCTTCGGCCTTCGCACGTCCTTTTCCTTGCTGCAGAGATTGCCACCGACAACGGCTTATGTTTTTGGGCTCCGCACATTGCGTTTTCAGCCTCCAAATGCTCCATTTGAGAGCCCTTTAAAGGATGCAGGGATTGCCAAAGCACATAGCTGCCAATCGCCGCCTGAAAATGCGATGCGTTTGGAGACTGAAAACATGACACACGGTGTCCAAAATGGCTACCCAGAACAGCTGCTGCCTTCTCTTACCCCTTCCATACTTCGCCTGCTTTAGACACTGGAGCTCCCTCCAATAATCAGCTGTACTTTTGGAGCTGTTTTTCAGCCCCAATGAAGTGCTTGCAAGTGAAACGATCTTCCGTGCTTCGCCTGGTTTTCTCATTGCTGCTCCCTCCAATGATCAGCTGTGCTTTAGAAGCTTTATTTCAGCTCCAACCGCACACACTCAAAACCAGCGAACTAATGTGCTGAAGCTGACCAAGCTAAGAATTTTTTTTCCTATTTACCTCCCCAAAAACTAAGGTGCATCTTATACTCTGGTGTCTTATACTCCGAAAAATACGATATCTCTTTCTCCAAGTGCAAACAACTGGATCAGTCAATGTATATTTAATGCAACATAATGCTTTTATTTCTCATATAGGGACTTTAGGTTATTTTTAAAGACATTTTTTAAAGCAAACAAATGCCAAATTTGCATGCCATTTCTTTAAATGTACCATATCTTCTTCAGATTTGGTTCCACTTTGCCTTTAGCTGCCCTTAATGATAAAAATGTTAAGGGCAACCTTCGCAAACATCCCTATAAGATTAATTTTAGTGCAAAATCTATGCACATTATGATTTCACCAAATAAACACTGCACACAATCTGCATAAGCGGTAAAGAAGAATCCTGTAAGAGTCTTGTATGTAAATTTTTCAGTGCTTAATCACATTTCCATTACCAGCAGTATTTTAAAGGACGGAAGGCTACTTTTCTCAGTCATTATAATATAAATCCCAAAGCTTGTACATCTTCTAATATAATCCCTTTTCATAAAATCTAGATTTGATATATCTTTCGCACAGCTTGAAGTATCCACAAGTATCCACAAACTGAAGCAATACTTTAAAAAAGATAAGCATACAACTCCTTCAATTATCTGAAATCAAAGTCTTTGTCAAACTTGAAGGAAACAGGGTAATCGAAAGTTCCAACTTGGGGTTTGTCTAACTGATGAAAATTTGGGTTTGCAAAAAAGTGAAGTAAACTATTCCATACTTTAGAACCCAGAAGAGAAATTCTTGATTTTTTTTCACCTTTGCAAGTAAGAGGAAACAAAACCATAATGACAACCGACGACTTTATGTATTTATTGATAAAGGTAAAGATAAAGGTTCCCCTCGCACATATGTGCTAATTATTTCCAACTCTAGGGGGTGGTGCTCATCTCCATTTCAAAGCCGAAGAACCAGCGCTGTCCAAAGACATCTCTGTGGTCACATGGCCAGCATGACTAAACGCCAAAGGTGCACGGAACGCTGTTACCTTCCCACCAAAGGTGGTCTATTTTTCTACTTTCATTTTTTACGTGCTTTTGAACTGCTAGGTTGGCAGAAGCTGGGACAAGTAACAGGAGCTCACCCCATTACGTGGCACTAGGGATTTGAACTGCTGGACTGCCAACCTTTCGATCGACAAGCTCAGCGTCTTAGCCACTGAGCTACCACATCCCCTTTGTTTATTAATACCCATTTATAAATAAATAGAAATATTTATTTATAAATAAATACCTATTAATTGATTGGTATTTACAAAACTTGAAGATAGAAATTGTGATCGTTTATGCTTTCCCAGCTTCAAGTAGCAGGTCTCCCTGGGAAATTTAACTGCCTATTTAAATTCTAAGCAGACTTCTTTTCACTTCTACTTCTTTGAAATTATCTGCTGCTTGTTTGATCCAAAACCCCTGAAGAATTTTTCACATGTGCGAGTATGAACACTGCATAATTGATGCAGAATATCCACATAAACAGCTACATTAGATTAGGTTAATTTTTATTTATAGCCAAAGAATATAACGCATGCACCACTAAAAATATGAACCTTAATATATACCTATATATACCTAATATACCTATAATATACTAAGTGATAATAACTATAATATTACTGCAGAATAAGGGCAATTTAATCGAATCTCACGGTCAATCTGCAAATAGCTATTGGCCTGTCAGTTAAAAGGAAAAGAATAATTTTCTCTTCTGAACTTCCCTGGAAGTTGATTAATAAGGGCTTATTAAAAACTTCATATCATATCAAAAAAAAGGACAGTGAAGAAGGACATATACAATAGATTCAATTTCCCCACTGGGCAAAGAGAAAGGCAGTCTTCCAAAGGAGTATTACTAAATCTTCCAATAGTGATGACAGCACAAGATCAAATTTAGTTGAAGTAAAGCTTTCCTGTGAGTCATACATAAAATGTTAACAAAGAAAGTATCAGTTGAAAGTCTATGGAGCAAACATGACCTAAACATGGTAGGAATAGAGCTTAAATCTTTCTGCAGATCTACCTATACGTAAAGAAATCTGCTGTTTCAGCTCAGAGGAAGCTCTTTCTCAAAGCAAACTGAAGACAGATATTGGGTGCGTAGGCTGCAAAATGTTAGGTTTGAATTAATACCAGTCATCCATGATGATGTGAAATTGCTTTAGAAGGTTAAGGAGGCCAAGGAGCTCTGAAAGAAAATTAAATCAAAGCCACATTTTCAAGTAGCAAAGCAAGATATATTCTTCGATGGGCATTAATCCAGATTCCAGCCTTACCAAGGAGCTGCGAACACATGGGGGAATTTGTATCTAAGAGTTTAGTGTGGACAACTTCAGCAACAACCAAATTAATGATCATTACAGATATGGGTGCTAAAAACCCAAACACTGTAGTTCATACCTTTATTCCACGGGTGTCAAAATTGCGGCATCACATTGCCATGACTTGACGTATTACATTTTTCCCTTTGCGGAGCTGGGGTGGGCATGGCCTGTGCATGATGCATCCAGTCTGTGGGCCACCAGTTTGACACTCCTGCTTTATTCTATCATTTTTTTTATTGCGGCCCATGATAAGTACCGTTTGCAAAACTTAGAATAATATTTGCAGTACTATCCACTGAGTGAGAGACAGATCTTAATGGTTTCTTTTTCTAAGCAGTTGAAGTATGAACAGATACCCATGTATCTAAATGCCTTAGATCAGAGTTGGTGAACCTTTTCGGCATCGAGTGCCGAAACGGGAGCATGCATGTGCATGCATGTGCATGCATGTCTGCCAGAAACTGGAAGAGCAGCTGCCTGGTGCACATGCATGCACTGGGAATATAATCTTCCAGTTTCTGGCATGCGCATGTGCACCAGCTGCTAGGTCTTCCGGAACCTGGAAAAGCAACGGGCGGTGGCTTGCGTGCCCGGAGAGACACATGCCATAAATTCACCATCACTGCCTTAGATTAATTAATACAGACACCATCAATTTTCCAAGAAAGGTGGCAGATGTTAAGGTTTATTTATTGTTGTTGCTATCATTATTAATTAGTATTTCCTCTCTATAGTACATAGCGGATCCTGCTTTAAACCTACTTTATTTTTATTATCTACATACAAAAGGATTTAAGACAGTCTAGAGGCCAGGGTATGGGGATAAAATCCCAGCTTGGGGAAATCTTACGGTGCATAAACAAGTAAGAATAAACAGGTCTAGGTATTTCTGGAGCTGATAATGTAAGCACAAAAACCAGACTAACATATAGCAAAAGAATTATTAATGTTCATTGCCCTCACTTTAAAAGATGCTGGAGTTTTGCCTGGATGAACAAACAATTTACAAAATTGTATTTTCCAGTCATCAGAAACCTGTCAGCTTTTTAAGAAAATGATTGCAGTTTTTAGAAGGTGGTTGGCAGCAATCAAATAAATCAATGGAGAAGAATTGTTTTTACAGTTGAAGATTTCTAAATTAGAGTTTCATAATTATGGTTGAATAGAATAAACTAAGAATATCACATAGATTTCACTTCTGACATCAGTGTAGGCAGCATTCAGCTCTCCAAAGAGCCTTTGAATTTGGCCCTCTCAATGAAATAGTGAAATAGTCAAAATAGTTTTGAATAGTAGCAAATAAAAGTTAAACTTTTGGCAATATTTTCCACATCCATCAGAGAATAAGGTATACAAGAAGGAAATGTGGAGGAAAATCTAAAAAGATTCTTTTTAAAAAAGCTTTGCAATTTTTACCAACTTTCTTACCAAATCTGGAATCTTCAGATAAGCTTCCAAATCATACCAAAAGTCCTCAAAGACACAGTAGGGAAATAAAATAAATAACTGTTCCCAGATTGGGGATTCATAAGTTTACAAATTGATTAAAAAAGATTAAGAGGGAGTACAATCCGCTGTTCCAAGATCACGAGACGTGTTAATACTACTTTATAATGCCTTGGTAAGACCACACTTGGAATACTGCATCCAGTTTTGGTCACCACAATATTAAAAATATGTTAAGACTCTAGAAAAAGTGCAGAGAAGAGCAACAAAGATGATTAAGGAATTGGAGGATAAAACATACGAAGAACGTTTTGGAGAAATTGGGTATGTCTAATTTAATGAAAAGAAGGACTAGGAGTGACATTAGTTTCCATCCTTGATTAGTTTCCATCCATTCTTGTCCTGCCCAAGGGGTTGCTGCAAAGAAGAGGGGATCATCTTATCCTCCAAAGCATGTGAACGCAGGACAAGAAGCAATGAATGGAAACTAATCAAGGAAAGAAGCAACCTAGAAAAAAGGAGAATTTTCCTGACAATGAGAACAATTAATCAGTAGAACGGCATGTCTTCAGAAGTTGTGGGTGCTCCAACATTGGAGGCTTTTAAGAAGAGATCGGACAGCCATTTGTCTGAAATGGTATAGGGTTTCCTGCTTGAGCAGCGGGTTGGACTAGAAGACCTCCAAGGTTCCTTCCAACTGTTATTCATCTAATTCATGGAGTGAGACTCCACAGTTTACATGTCCAGTACAAATGTACAACATTTCAGACTGTACAGTCTCCAAATGTTATAATATTCAACACCAAAATTGCTTCTACTCATTCCAGCTACACAACATAGCTCTATAATACCGTAATCTTTCTTTTTGACTTATGGAATAAAGAACCCAGCAGTGCAGGAAGTTGCTTTGTGGTGAGCCAGCTTACTGAATGCTATATCTTGGTATTCTAACTGGCAACAGCTTTTCATCATTTCAGAGTTTTCTAAACCAACTGGGAGAAAAAAGGAAATGAATCAAGCACTTCTTGCATACAAAATAGGCTCTATTGTTCTTCTGAAGCCTTAGCTACCTGATTTGGGGAAAACCTTCATATATTTAATGTTTTAATATACTATATTTAATAAAAGAATACAAAATAGCAGAGTTGGAAGGGACCTTTAGGTCATCTAGTCCAATCCCCTGATCAAGCAGGAGACCCTATACCAGTGGTAGGATTCATTTTTTTTTTTACTACCAGTTCTGTGAGTGTGGCTTGGTGGGCATGGCATGGTTTGGTGGGTGTGGCAGGGGAAGGATACTGTAAAATCTCCATTCCTTCCCCACTCCAGGGGAAGGTTACTGCAAAATCCCCATTTCCTCCCGATCATCTGGGACTTGGGAGGCAGAAAATAGATGGGGGCGGGGCCAGTCAGAAGTGGTATTTACTAGTTCTTCAAACTACTCAAAATTTCCACTACCGGTTCTCCAGAACTGGCCAGAACCTGCTGATACCCACCTCTGCCCTATACCATTTCTGACAACTGGCTGTCCAGTCTCTTCTTGAAAGCCTCTATGATGAAGTACCCATAACTTCCAAAGGCAACTTCTGTTCCATTAGTTGATTGTTCTCACTGGCAGAAAAATTCTCCTTATTTCTAGGTTGAATCTCTTGATCAATTTCCATCCATTATTCCTTGTCTGGCCTTTGGATGCTTTGGAAAATAGATTGACACAAACATGATGTCATTCAGATATTGGACCAGGATTATGAAAGGCCCAGGTTCAAGTCAAATCTTGGAACAGAAACTGTGAAGTATGTATGTGTGTATGTATGTGTGTGTGTGTGTGTGTGTATGTATGTATGTATGTATATAGAATCTTGGTTATTTTTACAAATAACTCAAGGTGGCGAACATACACAACACAACTTCCTCCTCCTATTTTATCCACAACAACAACAGCAACAACCCTCTGAAGTGGGTTGGGCTAATAGAGAGTGACTGACTCTAAGTCACCCAACTGACTTTCATGGCTAAGGTAGGACTAGAACTAGAACTCACAGTCTCCTGATTTCTAGCCTAGTGCCACAACTACTAGACTGAACTACAAATATATATCTTTCAGGCAGTGATGAAATCCTGAGGTCTGCCACCAGTTCGCTTCACGTGCATATGTGCACCACAGGCGCTACCACGCAGCGTGGAAAAAAGAGGCTTAAGAAGATAAGTAGAACAGCGAGGGGGGAACAGCTGTGCCGTGCGATTTAGATTTGCTAGAAAGTAGGATTTCCTGCTTTCTAGCAAATATAAATCACGCGGCACAGCTGATCGTTGGAAATACCGGTTCAGACAAACCCGTAGCATTTTTTACTACTGGTTCACCCGAACTGGTAGCTTTTATTACTACTGGTTCACCCAAACCGGTGCGAACCGGTAGCATTTCACCCCTGCTTTCAGCTCAGACCATCTTGTGTGTGTGTGTGTGTATCTTGGAAGAAAAGAAAATTATAGGGAGCAGTTCTACACATGCCACGTTGAGTTTTTGGGAAAAAGGAGGGACATTAAACTGTAGAAAATGAATGCATGGATGAATGAATGATCAAATCACATGTCATGCCTCAGTTGTTCATTTTCATAAATCCCCAGAAATAATTGCTAGAACAACTTGGACATTTCTTGAACAACACGTATTAATTTGTTCACAGCAAATGGTAAATATGTGATATACATATACATATACATATACATATACATATACATATACATATACATATACATACACACACACACATACACATATTAGCAACTCTGTCCTTATACACAATAAAAATATAATCTGTGACATTGATATAAGAAGTAGCTGAACACTCTCTAATAGCAAAATGGAATACATGTTACAATGCTTGGACGTGATTTTAACAGACTGCTCTATTCATTTTGTTTATTAGGATTTCTCAAATAGCTAAGTCTTTTCTATTATTTTTTCCTTAAGAGCTATCTGTCATAATTAGAATCTGGAAGCACATCTGCTAAATGGGTAAGACATCTTTAGCTCATCTTTAGCTGAGTGTTAATGGGCTTAAACCAAAGCCATCATTTCAATATTTCTTCCATCTTTTGTATTTGCAATTGCTAATGCACAGACTATCTTTTTCATTTTAAATTATGTTTAATTTATGATTGTACTCATTTGCCATAGAGGTTGTACATTTTCATTATCAAAGCAAGTAAAAGAGTAATATATTAATGGCAATTCTATTTAAATGTGTGCGGCTTTTTAAAAAGCACGTATAGTATATAAAAGTCACTAATTAAATGGAAGAGACTATTAAGCACTTGGAAATTCTGTGTTGTCACAGATCACTGATCTCAAAATCAGTTACCATCATAATTAAATGTAAGAATTCTTGCAACATCTCAAAAGCTGAAATAACTAACACAAAAATTATTTCTACATCTCTCCCTACTTACTGATCTGTAAATATAACATTTTCTCAATTACAACAACAGAACTACAACAAGATGCTTTTCTTGCAGATTAATGAAAATTGTTTCACTCATTTAGCATACAAAGATATCCAATATTGTTGATGTTGTCTCATGAAACTAAGTAACAAATACACACAATAAAATAAAGTTACATGCTGAAGTAAAATACATACTGATGTGTAATGAGTTACATTCTTATTTTCAGATTGTTCTTACACAATTCCAGTCTGGTCTGCATATGGATTTGATGGTTGAGACATAATGTCAGAAATTTTTCAAACAACTATACTTGGTAAGTGAGGAAGAGTGAAATAAAAATGATGATCTGTAAAATATAATAAAGATTTAGGAGGAGGAGCCATGGTGGCACAGTGGTTAGAATGCAGTATTGCAGGCTAACTCTGCCCACAGCCTGGAAGGTTGACTCCACCTTCCATCTTTCCGAGGTCAGTAAAATGAGGAGCCTGATTGTTGGGGGCAATATGCTGACTCTCTAAACCACTTAGAGAGGGCTGTAAAGCACTATGAAGCAGTATATAAGTCTAAGTGCTATTTCTGTTGGTATTGCTAAAGATTAAGTTAGACTCTAATGACCGTGTGCTATAGGAGTATCCAACCATGATTTTCAGATGTTAGATATCTAAGCCTAGAAAAGAAGAGAATACATGCTTGTCCTATATCCGTGATGGTGAACCTATGGCACACAGAGCCATATTTGCAGGCACATAAGCCATTGCCCTAGCTCAGCTCCAGTGTGCATGCGCGTGCCGGGCAGCTGATTTTCAGCTGGATCCACCCATGCTGCCCCTCCCTTCCCAGGAGTCTCCATGTGGCCTGTTTTGGATGCCAGGTAAGTACAGGGCTCACATGGAACCTCTGGGAGGGGAGGGGCGACATGGGCAGGGCCAGCCGAAAGCCTATGAAGCCTGGGGAGGGTGAAAAATGGACCTACCGGGCCTACTGTAAGTTGGGAAATGGGCCGTTTCTGGCCTCCAGAGGCTTCAGGTGCTGCTAGGCCCAAAACAGGGTGGGGGGGTTGTGCGTGCAGGCCTGGGGGGACATAGCATGGGGGGCATTGAATTATGGGTTTGGGCACACACATGCGTGACACACACACCCCCGTGCTCCCCCCACTTTTGGCACTCGATGGCAAAAAGGTTAACCATCACTGTCCTACATCCTTATCAGCCTGTGAGCTTGTTCAATCCATTACAAAGGAACCCCCAAATTTCCTCTAAAGACTCTGTGACAGACTTAAATGGGATAGGATATTGAAGCTGAGACTCCCCAAGACCCTAATTCATCTCAAGGCTTCTATCAACTTCTATCATGCTGTGCCACATAAAGGAATCGTGCCACCGTATTTCTTAGGTTGTAATGATATTCTGAGGGAAAGAATGGCAGGGAGGGAGGGAAGGAGGAAGGAAGGAAGGAGGGAGGGAAGGAAGGAAGGAGGGAGGGAGGGAGAGAGGGAGGGAGGGAGGGAAGGGAGGCTAATATGTAACATCTGAAGGCCACAGTATGCCTCCACACTCTGAAGAATTTTTGAGAATGAATAGTTTTCAAATTCTAAAACAAATAACCCTTGATAGTGCATGCACTGTATATATGCATATGCGGACATCTACTGTACTTATATTTACAATCAGATACCTTCAAAAGATACAAGCTATATTTATTATCTGTTTCAGAGTTGTTGGGGTTTTTTTTTTCTCAGAAGAGGAAGAAATAGTACTGAGGTAGGACCCAATATTCATAAATTCTCTTTGCCTTCATCATGAATTTAATTTCATAAGGATTATGGATACTTAGTTTGATTGAAAATGTGGATCCTTGTTGATGTCTTGCTACAAGAAGTAGTCTGAGAAAGGTGCTATTTTCCCTTGGGGTTCACTTCTCTTATAGCTGTGCTGAGAATGAGGCTTTACTGTAGTTTTCATAATCTAGTGGTTTACATCTGTTAGCTCATTTTATTAAAGCTGTTTGGGAAAAAAAAATGACCAATTTCTGAGATTAGGATTCAGTTCTTCCATCCCTCATTTTTTTTCAGTCCAAGGAAAGACATTATTTATTATATTTACTCAGACGTAAGCCATGAGGATTGATGAACCTGTCTGTTCCTAAGCCACACCATGTTTATATATATTATTTTCATCCATCCCTTTTATTCCCATCTTTAGCTGAGAATGTTAAAGAACATTGCTCCAAAATATTAATGTTCTGGCCCACAGTATGGAGCTATTCCCAAATAGTTTTAAATGGAATTTCCATAGTTCAATGTATTCAACTATCTTCCACTCCACAATCAAGAATTATTGTTTCTTACTAATACTTAACATAGCTATTGTTGTAACATTTCTTAACTTATTTAATGTTATAATATATTGCTTTCATATCTATTTTCTAATCATTGATAAAATAACTCCCATATATTATAGTAATCAGATTCTTCCTTTCCTTTAATTGCAAGTGTTAATCTATTCATTTCTTCACATTCTAATATTTTCTTAATCACATTTTCATCTGTAGGGATGAAATATAAGAATATAAGAATAGATATAAATAATAAATATGGTGGTAAGTTTTAACTGTTATGACACAAAAAATTTGTACCCAGACGACACACTGTTTAATGAAAGATGAAATGTTTGTATTAAAAGAAAATAAAACTTTTTTTAAAAAAAGAATGGTTGTTTCTTACATGTTACATTATGTTAGTGGTTCCCATAATCTAATATGCTAGCTTCCACTGGATTCATATGACATGTAAGGTTTTTTTTATTATTATTTTTAATTATTTTTTATTTATATGCCGCCCTTCTCCGGAGACTCAGGGAGGCTTACAATGTGTTAAGCAATAGCCTTCATACTTTTGTA